>CM062819.1:269500722-269744122 GCA_031772625.1 Pinus tabuliformis | reverse complement strand
TTCACTGCTGACCATGTATTTCATTAGTGTTTCTCTGTACAGTCTTTTTGGTTGCCCAAAAACAGAGATAGTGGCATTTGACATGTCTAATTGCAGGGAACTTGGATTTAGCTCCCCATGATCTGATAACAGCATCCATACTTAGGTGGGATATCAGCAACTACCACATCCAATAGGAATGTCTTTTTGGGTATTGGACCAGAGATACACATAAATCTTTTATGAGACCTAGACACTTGACTTGGCTGGAGTCAAAAGAAAACAGGTCCTTGTATGGTCTTGTTATGTCTAAATTCAATCTCTCCATGACTGCTTTTGGCATGAGATTGTGAGAGGCACCTGAGTCAAACATTGCATTATGTAATATTTTATCATGAATATGCAAACTGACATAGAAAGGTAATACCCCTGTGACTATCGTTTTTCCATCCACTTTTGGGCCAAACAGGAGTTCTGGGGTGTCATCCAGCACATTGACATCATCTTTGTTGCTAGTGAGTTGAAGGGACTTCTTGATCTGTAGTTTATAGATGTCATGCTTGGCTAGTTCCAGGAGAGGAATAGCTATCTTTATTTTGCCAATTTCTGTTTCTAGATCAAAAGGTTTTTCAGATTGGGTCTTGGGGTTATAAGTGACAGTCCTTTCCTTGTTCATTGAATTTTTTTCTTGATTTTTATCTTGACTTTGGGCCTTATCCTTTTTACTCATCTCTTGAGGAGAAATAGTTGAATAAGGATAAGAAGGGGGAGTGACCATAGGCTGTTGTTTTAAGGAGAGTGGTTCAGTGATCTCCTCAACAATCACTTCTTCTGTATGTGAATTCATTTTGTTATTAGGTTCTGTGACTATGACTCTTTCAGGCTGCTGATTATTCTTTATCTTTTCAGGCTGGTTAACATTCACAGTTCTGCTCCTCAGCTTGTATTGTTTATGGACTTCATAAACAACAGTGTCATAGCCTTGTTTGAAGTCAAAGGATTCACCTGATTTAGTTTGGAACACTTTGATTTCATCTTCCTCATGATCTTCTTGTGTTAAGAAAACTTGACTTTCACCATCTAGACCCATTAAATTAATCTCAGGATCTTCATTGGGCTCTATTGATGTAGAAGTTTCTGCATAATTTTCTTGGAAAGGGGGTCTTATGTCTTGGTCAGCACTGGTCTTGCCAACATTTGGGTTTTGAGTTCTCCTAAAATTTGGATTCCTAGGAGGGTTATTTTGTGGTGCTTCCCATGATGATTTTCTTTCAACTGATTCCACTCTATCACCCAATCTTTTCATTCCACTGAGGATTGCATCTAGCTTCTGATCAAAGGCAGAGGGTTCCTCTTTGAAAGCAGTCCTCTTTTCCAACCTTGCCATGTTCCTTTTGGCAATTAGGTTGGCTTCCACTGTGACAGCAACCCTTTGGGCCTCTGCAAGGGATTGAGGATCTCTTTCCTTCAATTGATAGGCCATGTCAGGGTCAAAGCCATCAGGGAATTTATACAAGGCTAAATCAGGAGGAGGTCTCAAATTTTGTGGAATTGCATTATATACATTGTTAAATCTTGCACAATACTCCAAAACAGTCTCTTGGGGACCTCTTTTGATAGTGTCATATTCTCCAAGTATGTGCAGCGGATCTTTCTTCTTCTCCCATCTACTAGTAAAGGCTTGATACAGTTCATCAGGAGTTGTGATGGAGTTTGCATTCAGGGATCTGAACCAAGTTCTAGCATCCCCAGTTAGGCTTTGAACAAACATCCTCATTCTGACACTGTCATCATCTATTTCATAGGTCTCAAAATGGTCTTGCATCCTCTTAGCATGCTGGACAGCTGTCAGAGGACCATTGGAGTCAAAATATGATATTTTGGTTTGGTAATCTTGGGGTAGAGCTGCAACATTAGTTGGTATCTGCAAAGGTGCATATCTGTTAGCCATATTTACAGGGTTTAGAGGATTTACAGGGGCAGCTGGGATAATAGGAACAGTGGGTACCACAGGGGTGACAAGTAGGGGTGAACCTAGAGTGTTGGTCAAGGGGATATGTGCAATGGATGAAGATGTGAGAGGAGGACTTTGAGATGTGGATGGTGAACTAGGGGAATTAGGGGTAGACCGAAAAAGGACCTTGCATGGGGTAGAGATAAGGCTAGGATGATCTGAATCTGAGGTTAAAACAGCAGGCTGCTCCTGCTTTTGCTGCCTTCTGATGTTTCTTGGGATGGTATTTGGATTATCAACAATGATGGGTGGATTAGGGTCAGGATTTGCCCTAGTGTGCCGTGGATTTTTCTTAGGAGCCAGTTTCTAACTATTTTTTAAGATTTTACAGGAAGTTTTTTATATCTGCAAGGACTGAATGAAGATTTTTGGAATGGCTATATATATTTCAAAGCTAAGATGAAGATTCCCTAAAAAAGCTCCTCCCTAAAGCTGTCAATGTGATACAGAAACAGTTTAAAGGCCTCTTGACTGATTTCAGGCTTGATAATAGCTATGGAATATAGATAGTAATTGAAAAGATCTCAAGCACTCCCCAGTGGAGTCGCCAATTATGTTAACACCCAGGTTGTTCCCTATGACTCCCAAGGGAATACGGCCGGGGTAACCACTAACCAATCTTTGGATCACAGTTTCTAGCCAAACTGTAATCAGAGAGGGCTCTCTCTTTATGATTTGTCTATGTTATGATGGTGTTTTAGGCTAGCTATTATGCTCAGGTTTTGGTTTATGTTTTGGTTGAAGGATTTCTTTCAGGGCTTAAGATGTAGTGTTTAGAGAGTAAAATATCATTGGGCAATGGAGTCTGGAGTTGTGAAATGCTTTGAAATGCAGGTTTGGTGGTATTCAAACTGCAGGGCCAATTGTGTATCTCAGACAAACAAATTTAACTTGAATGGTGAGGCATGTCAACCAACAGAAAGCAATTAAGAATTTTCTATTAAGCTGGTGAGGTGAAAGTGAAACACGTTGCACAGGAGCAAACTTGAATTCCTATGACAAAGGCCATTGTGAAAGATGTATTCTGAAAGTGCAGCAATTAAGAATTACACTTATCAAGATTACAGCTGAAGAAAACATTCATTAACAACACAGATTGAACTCAGGGTATTCATTGAATAAATCCTGAAAGTTATTCTTTTTCCTTGTTGCTAAATATTCAAAGTTAGAAACATATATGGATTTTAACAAATCAAAAATACATAACAGAGGGAGGTACAGAGACTTATTGTATGGCGTAATACACAGGAATCCAACAGTTTTCAACAGACACCAGAACGCATTCAACACTTCAGAAATCCGAGAAATTCCATCACTTTCTTTATTAAACTTCTGAAAGGATTACAGCATAAGAACTTCTTCCGGAGAAATCAACAACAACCCTTGCAAACTCATGCGAAGGGGACTTTATAGGAATGCTTATACAAAATATCTCAGGCATTGAGTCATCTGAGAGAGAAAATATCTTCATTACTTCGTACAGAAAGTAGAAAAGAAGTTATTACAGCTTTGAATGCAGCATAACTGCTCTTTAAGTCTGTCAGAGGATAATTTGACCTTTGGAGGTCATTGAGTCGGTTGAACCGCTTTGCTTTGATGCTGGAAAATGTGTCTTTACTTTTTGCTGCGCTGTATCTTCTCGGCTCTGCCAGCTGTGGTTTCCTACTCTTGCTTTGTTGGCCAAAATTTTTGCTGAGTTGGCTCAGCTTTAATCTTTACTGCATGCTGATTTTGTTAAACTGTGCTTTGCATAATAATTCATATTTTAAAAACAAAATTTAGTGAATGGCTCACTGTTTACAAAATTTTCTGTATTGTATTTGCCCACCAGTCTTGTGTAGGGAGTTGATGCCTGAGAATTGCATCCATAGTCTCCTCTGCCTCTGTATACTTGTAAAAATTGGGTGCCACATCAAACAGGTGATTGATCTCATTCATTATAAAAAATAGACTTTCTACCTTGTTGTAGATAGTCTGTCTTGTAGCTGGCCCTGTTTCTTCTGAGCTGCTGGGATTCTCATTGATTTCATTTGTGGCAAATGCATTCAGTCTTTTGGCATACTGCTCATGAATGAGCAGTCTCCCTGCGTTGTTCAGTAAGCTAGGGAGTCCTCTGTTTTGCAGCACCAGGAATTTATCCATGAATCTTTTTACCTCGGTCTGCATGTCCTGGGTTCTCCTCTCCAATGTCTGCACCAAATTTCTCAATGTGAGAACCCTTTTGATCAACTGAATGGCCTCAGTTCTATTGGGAATTCCCATGTTTTCCAGCTAAGTAGTTGTTCTATTATTCAGCACATTGATCATCCTGGTGGCAACTTCAGGCATGTTGCCTAGAGCAGCCCTTGACTTGTGAATTTCAGCTTGTGCTTTTGGGATGAGCTCTAGCTGCTCATGGATTGTCTCTATATACTGCCATTGGTCAGTAATAGACTGGCCAATGTTGGCCCATAGCATTGCCTTAAGCCCAGCTATAACTTTGTCTAATTTGAGCTCATTTTCTAGCTCTTTTATCTCGTCTTTAAGGGCATTCACCTCCCTGCCCTTCTCTGCCACAGCTTGTTTGGATTTGTCATACCTGTGATTTACCTTGGCCAATTTATCCCTGGTCTCATTCAGTTCTGCCATTTGAGCTTCCAGGGCTTGAATCTCATTCTTTAGCTTTTGCATGTCCAAGCTAGGGGCCTGTTCTGTTGGTGGAGGTGCTGAAGTAGGTGGTGCAGCTTGATCAGTCTGTTGGGGGGGAGGAACAGTAGTTGGGGCAGTTTCCTCAAGGTTTATGATTTGAGGAGGAGGCTGAGGGGTCTGCCCTTCTTCTCTTTGTTTTAAGGCTGCCTGTAGTGCTGTTTTTGCAGCCTCCGATTCTCCCAGCTGTTCCTGAGTTTGGATTAGCTGCTTATACAGAGATATCAACAAGGTTGTGGCCTGTTGATCATGTCTTTGCTGGGCAACATCATCTGTTTGAGGGTGAATTGTGGCTGGGAGTTTGATCTTTCTCCTCAAGGATGCCATGTCTGCATCCCTCAATTTTAATATCTCTTGTATGCCCTTGATATCTTTGGGATCATGCCCCATCTCTATGATGATGTCCTCCAAGGACCTTATTTTGTTGTCCTTCGCCTGGGATGATGCTCTCTCCAACTCAAGCTGAGAGGCTGTATTGTTAAGGCTATTTTGTAGCCTATAGTTGTCCAATGTTTGGTCTGCCAAGGAAGCATAGACCATCTCACCCGTTTGCTTATGCAGTTCTATCTTATCCATTGGGTGGATATCTTTGGCAAGGACTTCCAGGTTAGTCCTCAAGTAGTCAGAGGCAGATTTGGGCTGTACTGTTGTTGGCATAAAATGACTCATGATCATTTTGCCTTCCTACACATCATATGCAGATATGAGTCTTTGTTGATTGGTGGGAGCCATGTTCAGCAGATGGTTATATAGATGTATCTTGATGGGCTCATTTCTCCTCTTAATATCTATGAATTGATGCTTAATGCTGGGTCCACCTTCCCTTTGCTGATTGGAGGAACTGACTTCTCCTCCCATTGCTCTATCCTGCTCCTGTTGAAAGGAGCTTGCTGATGCTTCCCTGCTGGGTATGCCAAAGGACTGTCCTATTGGCATTTCTTCCTCTGAGAAGGGGTTAATTCTCTGTCTTTTCTCCCCATGAGATGCTGATGTTGTAATGGGAGTCTCTCTGTCCCTTTTCCTGCTTGTATCCTCCTTTTGTGGAGTTTGGAGGATTGATGCCTCAACTGAAGTTTCTTGCCTTGGAGGCACAGTTTGTTCAGTGGATTTAGGGGCTTCCACTATTTTCTCTTGCTGGACAGGCTGTTCCTGCCTTTGTTCTTCCCTTTGTTGCTGTTCTTCTTGCTGCTGCCCTTCTCCCTGCTACTCCATTTCTTCTTGTTGCTGCACTAGTGTTTCCATTTGTTCCTCGGTCATAGGAGGTGGCTGTTCCACCTGCTTTTCTTTGCCTTTGCCGGTTGTCTGTGGAGTATTCATGGTAGCTTGCTGATGTGTTGTTGAGGCTGAGGAAGCTGCTCCAAGTTGTCTTTTGTATGAGAGAGGGACCTGTCCACAAGTTTCTAAGTCAGTTTCCTTTTGCATATTTCTGGCCTCTCTTTCTAACAGCTCTTCACTAGTGATTTCCTCTTCTAGGGTGCCCTCTTCCCAGGTTAATGCATTGGCATACTGCTCAATCTCAGGCTGCCTTATATGTGAATAGGTACCCAATTTGTATCTTATCCTCCTGAGGGAAACAAAATGATTGGGGTCATAGGGTATCCACTCAAAGCTAGTTTGCAGTTTGAGGGCCTCTAGGATACTGTTTGCCTCTTTCCATCCCTCCTCTTTTCTGTTATATAGGAAAGGGCCCAGCTGGCTCCTTACCTTCAACTGTGCCTTCTTGTTCTTACTTTGGAAGTGGAGGTAGTCGGCATTCCCAAATTGCCTGAAGTATTCAAGGGCAAAAAGCCTCATGGGGACATACCTTGGCAGCCTAAAAGGCTTCAACTCACAGCCATATACTCTGATCACTGTGTGGTTTTGGTAAAAGTACCAATTACCAATGTTGTAGGTTTTGTTCAGATGGAGAATTCTCCTCATGTCATCAGTTAATCTTGGAGGAGGAACCCCATACAATACTGTCATAGCTGGATGTATGAATAAGTCTATAAACTCATAGTATGTGTATGGTGACACAGAGGTGCAATGAAAGACAGAGGTCCAAAACACAACTGATCTTGGATTCCCCTGGGCATTAACTTGTTTCAGGGGAATGGAGAAGCTGCCTGGTTGATTATACAAGAATAGATGGTAAATGAAGGAAGTATATCTGAACAGTCTTTCCCTCTGCAGATTCATCAGCTGGTCATGGATCCTATCTGCAATATATGTGGCATAATCATAATGCACAGCTGGAGGCTTTCCAGGAGAGAATATAGACAGCATTGCCATTATGATTTCATCCACATCCTCCATTCCCTTGAACCCTAGGACATAGCTGATCAAATCCACTAGCATTCTGCCCAATTCATTTAAGTAAACATATCCAATGGGAGGAGCTCTGATGGTTTCAGAGCCTGTTTGTACAAACAGCTGGTTGATTTTGATGACCTGGTCATTTGACAACTTATTCCCCTTCTTTATCAAGTTCTGCATGTGGAGGGGGGTCAATGGTTTTGCAGTATGGAAATGCAGCATCTCATTTATGCTCTCTGGGGTGATATGGAACAGAATGGAGCCTGTAGGGCTGAGGACAGCTCTTTGGCATGGATCATAGCACTCCTGGCATCTGTCGATCAACTCTAGCATAGAATTCACCTAGGGGAGGTTGTAGATGGGCAAGTTTGAATCCCAAATCCCTAGGATATCAGCTCCACTAAGGTGCTGGGCTTTCAACTCATTTAGCATCTGAATATTGTATTTGGAGCCTAATGGAAACCAGTCTAACATTTGATAATCCATATCTCCCAGAGCTTTCCATTCCAACTCCCTATGAGGGGCATTGAGAGGCTTGATGTTCAGTGCAATTGGAGTTTCCATGGTCTATTAAGCTTCTGTCTTGCAGGTGAACTGGTTGAAGTAGGCAGAACAACACTGAAGTAATTACTTGCAAAAAGTGTGAATTTCAGGGACCAGAGGGTAAAGAGGGCACACAGCAATTGAAATACTGTCTGAATTATGAATAAGACCAATGTCTGGTCTCACTTTGTCTTCTGTGGCAGGTTTTTAATGGATTGGCCAACTACCTCACGATTGCGCGAGCAATTCAGAGTTTTTTATAAGAACTCGGGAAATCAAGGCTCAGCTGGTGTTTTTCGAGCTTGCAGTGGTAAATGGGGGCTAGGCATCAAGATTCACCGGTGAATTTTGAGAGTTTTACGTTGTTTAAGCTCTTTCGAGGGAAATCACAAACAGAGTAGGTATATGAAGGTTTTCAAGGGAGAATACCTGGTTAAGAGTGAGCAATGGTCACGGATGACTGTGGAAATGGTGCGCTGGACGCTTCCAAGTTGGCTTCAACAAAGGTGGTGTAACTTGGACGTAACAATCATGTAGAGAAAGCAACAGTTCTGGTAGCAAAAGTACGAAAAAACGCAAAAATTGGCCTAAATATGGACTTTTGGCATTTTGGCGCATTTTCTCGGATGACGTCAGCATGAAGTCATAGGGTGGGGTCAAGCTCAGATGACGTCAGCATGACGTCATCGGGTGAGGTGGCGGGCTACTATTGGTTCACGGGGATGACGCGGTGGCAGACACGCTGGCACAGGGGCGGACAAGAGTACTGATGCGATAGCAGGGTGGCGATGACGTGGGTCTGACGCGGGACCAGCGAACCGAGCGGTGAGTGACACAGCGGTTACGGTTAAGTGCCGTAGCGGTTACGGTCTCTCGGAGCGGTTAGGATACGGCCCTGGTTTTGTCAGAGGCCGCTCCGAGAGACCCTAGAGGGTGACGCGTGGCCGCGCCATGACGTATCCCTTCGTCATTTTCTCGGGCGCTAAACGTCTGTCGTGGGGGCCGCTCCGATATCAATGAGGGCCGTCGGATCCCATGGGTCCGATCCGACGGTGGACGGGAGGATGATGTGATCGGTGGATACGGCTGCTGGCGGGTATAATATAATGTTTGTTTTTGAAAGCAATGCCCGGCGGAAAACTTTAGGGTATGGGTTTTTGCGAGGATTTTCAATGTATTTGGAAAATCACATATATGCGCCAACTTTGGTTTAAGCGGCGAAAGTGGGTTTTTTGGTTTTTTCATAATTTCAAAGGGTTTGAGGGGTAGGAAGGGGTTTTTATAGGGTTTTCTTTGCAAATGATGGTTTGATGAGTGGAATGACTTGAAGCAAGGGGGAGAGATGAGGTATAGGTTCATCAAAGTGACCAGATGTCATTTTGATTCCTTTTTTAGAGAACATATGGCTATAATGCCAAGGGGAGGGATATTTATACAAAATTTGGGGTTTATACACCATGGTGTTAATATTAGTAGGGGAAAGGTGATATAGGGGATTTATATAGTAAAGTTAAAGTTAATATGGATGAAAGAAGTGGATTAGGGGAGACAAAGCTAAGTTTATTTGAAAAACACTTAGCTTAGGGAGTAGATCAAAATGAAAAGATTTTTACACAAGAAATGTGGCTTTTGAAGGAACAAGAACCACCAAGAAACCATAATCTCTTCCATGAATCTCAGCTGATGAGGGAGTGTTAATAATGAAATGGGAAGGGGAAGAGGGGGGGTTAGACATGCTTCCTGCTTGTTGCAACTTGATGAAGAAGAACACCTTCTCAATTGGTTGACTTTGCTTTGGTAAACAAAGTTGGCACACATGCAACTGATAAGAAATGGCCCTTCTGCAACCTCAACTGCCTACCCATCTATTTGCCTAGCATTTTTTATTTCTTCTTGGAGGGTGCACTTGGACTTGCAGACCCTTACTTGCCTTTTCTTTTCTTTGGCTTTTCTTTTGTTTTTCTATCTACTTCTACCCTTATTTCTTCCAAGGTCCCAGATTAAGCTTTTGGGAGCCTTTTCTTCTCTACCTGAACTACTTGTCTGCCAAGATTAAACAGTTTGGACAAACTCCTTTCTCTATTCTACAACTGAAAAATTTAAAACATGACATGATCCAGATTAGACTGTTGGACCATCCATCAAAATTTAAGTCCTTACCAAGCTATAAGCACAGCTTGGGTTCTCTTGGAAATATGTGATCTTTGAATCATCAAAGCAGAGCATATTTGGACCTTTTCATAGCCAATCATGAAATATGAAACCTATTGGTATAGGTAGCTAACACATCCATCCGGGCTGCGATATATATTCAGGAAAGATAAAGACATTGACATGTACATCATTGCAACAGATAATCATCCTACCCTAAGGATGATAATTTCATCAAAATTATCAGTCTACTGTCAGACAATTGTCTGTTCTATGTACAGAAAAATGAATTTATAAAGCTGAGCATGGGAATGCCCACCTCAGCTAGATCATGAAAGCAGTATGAAAAATAATGTATTGTATTGTATCTTATTACAGGTCTCCTCCCAGCATTGGATGAACTTCGGACCCTCCTGGATAAAGCATTTCACCCGATAAACGGCCTCATACTTTAGGGGGCAACTGTTATAGACAGTTTTGTGCCTTACAGCATTGAGCATGAAATGTCCATAATCTAAGGAATCCAAAGTCCCTAAACATGTTGTTCCTACCCCTAGAGGAACAAGGCTAACAAACCACAACAATTCACAGAAGTTATCCACCAGAAACTGCTCAAAAACAAGTCAATTCAGGATCAATTCAGTGGCTCCACTAGCTGTCTGCGCTGAATGTCAAAGTCAACACTGGCTACCTGCACTGCAGCGTAGGTAGAAGCACTACCAGGGTGCGCTGAGCGAAAGTTGAAATGTGGCAAGTTCATTCCACAATGTGTCAAAACCCAGGAAGATTCCAAAATCTTCCTCAATGACACTTGCCTCAGGGAATTCGACTGTGATGAGTAAGAGGTTCCAAATCTCCAAGTGGAAGCAAGAACCTCCAAGTGGAATCAAGAACTGACAGAGGGAGAGGACACTAGTCGGATCTCAAGCTGACTCATCCTCTCTCCAAACATCTATATATGGATCTCTCCTCCATGAGATCTAGAGGCTGGAATTTTGTTATTGCAAAGAATTATTGTTGGTTTGAGACTCGAATCATTGGGTGCTTAATGCTTTGAAGGGAGGTGAAGATAGGAATTCCATTTGCTGGGAAGGAGATGCTGGATTGGAGCCCTCTGGGTTGTATCTCTTCTTGAACCTTGTTATTCATCAATAAAGCTATCTTGGTTTCTCCTATATACTGGTGTATCTTTGATGCATGATTGCATTAGTATGATTAGTTTATTTCTAATCCTGAACTAGTTATGAATATGAATCTATGTCTTGTGTAGTGTTCTCTTCTTGTGACCTTGCAGAGACCTGTTGAAGTTGGGCGAGTGAGAAGGCAAGTAGCTGAGAACTCTCAAAGAGAAGAGAAACTGGATCGAGGGACAAACGGAAGACACCGGTTAGTCCATCCATCTCTCTTCATTCTTAATTCATAAAGGAAGAATACTACAATAGTTGTCTCTGTTTGTTGCTAAGGCACTGTCACACCTTAGGTGGATAGGATCGTCCTGCATAGGCATTTTTCCCCACAACAGGTAAGGTGAAAATGTTGATGTTGTGTTAGACTACAATGGAGCTTTGTTTTCTCCTTTGACCGAACCTAGGGGCTCAACCCTATTGATAATTTTACACCAACAACTATAGATTAGTATGTCATAAAAAATACTAGTATAAATATTCTAAGGAAGAAATTGAAAATAAAAATCATCAAGCTCTGAAACGTTGAAGGTACATTAGTAATCCAAAATGACATAACCAAAAACTTTTAATGACCTTCATATGTTCTAAATGATATATTAGAAATGTATTATTGCCTCATTTTGATTTTATGATATCCTAAGCATAGATCTAGCTTAGCAATAAAATTTCTCTATGAAATTAATCAATGACAACAACATGAAAATTATCTTTCATGATTATGTTGTTCATGATAGGGAAAATTTTAGGGGATAATATTTGCAAATGGGCTAATTTTCATTTTTTTCCAAACAAAAGATTCACTAATATCCATTTTTTTTTTAAATCATTCACTCAAATTTTATAATATAAAATTATTTTACCTTAAAAATTGACAAAATTTTATATACACTATATAAAATAATTATAAATTTGAATATTTATAAAAACATATGACCACCGAGTTTATTCTTTTCATATCAGGGACAAGTAGTATTCACTAATATTCTGAAACTTTGAGATAAGTTTCCACCCTTCAAATTTTCCATGGTTCTTTGTTATAGAATGAAAAACGTGGAGAAAATTTCTCTTCTCAATATTATCAAATAGTTAAATAAGGTTACATAGGAGACAACAATAATTAATGACTAGAATGAAAATCTCAAATAACCTTAACTGAATTGAACTAAATTCAAAGTCACTCTGACACTTGGATGAAAGGTTATGACACCTAGTAGGTGGTTGAAATCAATTTCACCAACACTTCCCCTTGATTACAACCACAAAAGTTAAACTAAGATGCTTGTTAGTCTAAGTATAAACTAGGCTTACAATTTTAAAAAAGTGACATGAGCTAGATTTCCTTTTCCTTTTGTTTTCCTCCAAATCATAAATCCTCTAATTTGTTTCATCTTTTTCTTTTTGTTGTAGGATTCAAATTTCAGATTTTTCATTTTCTGGTGTAGCTCTTCCATTGTTCCATGTTTTCCAACCATGTCCTTGATTTCTTCAAAAATCATCTTATATGTGGACTACTCCCACATGTGATTTTCTATAGGGTGCTTCTGATCATCAATCTTGTGTTGCAACATAAATCTATTATAAAAATTTATCTCCTAAGGACTCCAATACATGAACATTTCATTAACATTTTCACCATCCATGTTTTCATCAACATTCATTGTTGCAACTCCTATACATACTTCATACAAGCATGGTATTGTAAGCCATGCTTCCAAGAACATTAATTCTTCTTCAAACCTTCTTTCTTCCTTATAATGGTTCTTGTTACCTGCATTCTAAGAATCATTGCTAGGTTAAAAAGAATCTATAGAACCACATCATATTTGTTCTTTTTACTCTTCAATTTGAGCTTTCTCCTATTATGCTTCTTTCTCTGCCTCTATCTCTCTCTCTCTATCACTTCTACTTCTCTACTACCCTATGTTGCTGCAAACAGGCTGTGTTCCACTGGGATTTCAGTCTCAAGTTGGCTTCTCTCACCAAATAGCATCATGTGAATATGATTTTTCTGTTGCATGATCTACAACCATTCATCTTTGGATATCTATTCTTGATCAAGGGTAAAATCGTGAAATTTCAGTGTTCGATTCAACATAACACTGACTACTCCAATGATAGCATCATTGTCATCTGCAAGAACTGTTACTAGATTCGCTAAATTATTATCCACTTGTGGCTCTACATAGTGGGATGAAGGATCATCTATGTGCCCTTTCTACAATAGTCATCATCCACTTGTGGTTAAGCAATATGGGATTCACCATACTCTTCATCTTCTACATGATTACCCCTCCTTACACCAAACCCCTCTCAAGGGTATGCCAAGCCTCCTTGATCATCTTTGCATTTTGTAAGAGCATAAGAATGTTTTGATCTATGAATTCTTTTATGAATTTCGATGTGAAGACATTATTTTTCCATTTCACTTCCAAATCTTTCAAAAAAACTTCATATATCTCTTTTTTCTTGCTTTGAATTTCTTAGCCTCTTGACTTTTCCCATTTGTTGGGCACTGGTTGAATGTGGCTCAACAAGAAAATTGACTTGCAAAGATAACAATTGTCTATAATGATAACACATTTACAGTTGCTTCTGTGCTCCTCAACTTCAGTAAAAAATATTTACGAATTTTCCACAAGTGCAGTACTTTGAAAAAAGCTTTCACAATCCCCTCTAAAACCCCCTTACAAATTCTTTTTTCAAATAATTTGAATTATTTTTAATAAAACAAAACTATTTTAAATAAAGCAAGACCTCTTCCTTTTAATAAGAAAAATATATATTTTTAAAAACCTTCAATAAAGCTCCCATTTTAAAAAAATATCAATGAAAAACATTTTGTCTATAAAGAAATTTTGGTGTCCCCAAGGGATAGCTCAGTTCATCTAGTTCTTGTTGCTAAGTACCTCGCATATTAAATTTGGTCGATGGGTAGATCCCTTCAAGTTGATCTACCTAGATTTTTTTGTAGATGTAGCAGCGATTTAGTTTCTATCAACCACATTCCAAAAATAAAGAAATTATTTTCCTTTATAAAATATACCAATCCCACTTCCCATTAAAAAAATAGTTGAGTGCGTTCTCCAATATGTTGACTTATTGAATCGAGGGTTCCAACTTCCATTATGCCTTTAAATTTTTTGTGTCTCATTCGCATTGTGTACAAGCATCCCCTACGTATTTCAAGATATATGCTAACCTTTGAAACCTCATCATCACATCTGTCGACACAAACATCTATGATGGGTTGGTAAATTACTATTTTCTGAAGTCTTTTGTCTTCAACGCACTTGATCGTTTTGTCGAATGCCTTAAGTCTGACCTTTGAAAGTTTGAAAACTACCAGGGAGGAGCCACAAAAAATAAAAGACTTTGAATGAATTTCTTTCAAACAAACTCGTACCTTTTTTTTTTAATTTTCTTAGTTAACGCTACCCTGCCCGTAGCAGAGCAAAATCTAAACTTCTTTTATTTTCCTTCTTCACAACAATGACTTCTTCACACAACGGAGGCTTTTCATGGTTGCCTTGTCTTTTATTGGGTTCTTTGTTTCTCTCTCAAGAAGTATTATGTTAGCTAAAATTCTTCTCTTTGGTGCTCTTAAAGAGTCTTACCTAGGCTATGTTCTAATACCATGTTAGAGAATGAAAAACCTGGAGTGAAGTGCTCTCTTGAATATTATCAAACACTTAACTAATATTACACAAGATATAATAATAATTAATCGTTAGAGTGAAACACACTAAATTGAACTAAAAGTGACTATGACACTTGGATGGCGTTGATTACAGAAATTGCACCTTCAATCATCCAACACCTTGAGAAATTCCTACATGACTAGTCTAGGAACAACGAGAACATGGCCCAGATCTTTATAGTAATAAAAAATAGAATTTCGGGGATTGAATATTTAAGCAATTAAAAGACATAAAAAAGAACATTTTTAATCCATGGATGACACCATATATGTCTTATACAACAATTATATTGCATAACACGTAACAAAAGAAAACATATACCTCAAAAACAAAATATTTAAAACATAATTTTATGATAGAAATTCATTGCCAACATAAACATTATCTACTAGAAAAAGGAAGCTATCATAATAAAGGTAAGAAAGAAAAATATAAGGAAAAATAAGAAAGATGGAAAGGTCGTAAAAAGATATTTCATTGAATTTTATTTAAAAATGTTTAGAAATGCTCGAAATAAGCTTGTCAAAGTTATGAAATCAAGACCGTTTACAAATGACCATGATTTTGTAACTATTGGACACCTAATCTGCTATAAGTTTGTGTAGAGTTTGAAGAGCCATGAGAGTCCAAGAGACCTTGCGATGTGGAACCCAATGGTCACATGAATGTACTATAAATGTATATCATTGTCAAATAATAGATTTACTTTCATGCTTATATTTGATATCCTGTCGCTGCCATGTGTGTGTTTAACATGGTATCAGAGCAGGCGAATTCTAGCCCTGCTCATATTTGAGTCACTATTTTGTTGTGGCTTTTATCTCAGCATTAGTTCTACCCTCTGCTCATTAAACATGCTACCATACCCTGTCTTCTTTTTGGAACTGCTGCCCTCCATCGTTTCTCTATTTGAGAGTCAATACCTAATTCTTCCTTGAAGAACGCTCTTCCTAACATCTGTGCACATTATTGTTTCTCTGTGAATATACTGTATGAGGTCGATTCGGGGTCCATCTACTTGTCATTCTAACCTATCATTCCATAATCTTCCCTCATCCTGCTATAAATCATTTGTGTGTTTTTCTGTCATCACTGTAGACTTTTGGCATTACATTGAATCATAATCTAATCACTACGTTCCTCTTAAAATTCTGCGCACCATTTAGATTTCTCTATACCTTTCTAACACACCCACCATCTTGAAACCATCACATGTTACATTCCTCCAACGTTGAATCACTGTTTGAAGTGTGGTCAGCTTTGGTGGTTGGTTTTGTGACTACTGTATTGGAGATGGTATGTGCACAATGGAAGCGTGGTGAACCTGATGTGAAAGACACTCATGGTGCTGGTTGTTAGAGTTTTGAAGGGTTGCATTACTCTATCTTGCATTGGAGGCCTGCATATAGCATGGTGTTGTAAGTGCATTTGACTATATCTAAAGGTCATGATGAAGAACGTGTCATAGACTATGTAACGAAGACATTAAGAACGAGGTCCTATCCAAATTCTCGATATGACGAGGATATTTGATTGCCCATGTACTCGGTCCGACTTCATACTTGCCAAATGTTCCTCCCCTTGCAAATAAGGCCGATGAATAATGATGTGTTACCCTAGGGGGGTGTAGAAAGGATGAATACATGCTATTAACCCTGTTGCAGGTGCTTAGATCTTTTACTTCAACATTAATTTGCACCGAATCCCATCACCTGGATGACAGAGACAGTGGTTTAATAAAGAATATGTTGGATTTGAGTACCTTTGAAAGTTCATCTTCAACTGATCTCTTGTCCTTGCCTCTATTCTCATGACAAAAATTGTTGCTTGGGGGATGGTCCTATTAGCGCTTGAGATTTCACCCTAGGCTGAGGAAGGTAAACCTTCAAGGCAACATCAAACCATTTCACCTCGTAGCTAGCCCTACGGGGTATGAGAAGGCTCTCTCCAGTCAATCTCAGTAAAATATTCAATGGACAGAGATGACCAATACAGTGACACTCATATTAGGCTAGTAAACTGATTAAAAGGTTGATTTGGGGGTTTTTGGGGTTTTTTTTGGTGGCAAATTGAGGATCTGCAATTTTAGGGTGCGGGGATTTGACACAGTTTCTGCAAGTGGGTCTTTGGGGCAAGGTAGGAGTTTGTGCTGATGCCTTTAGCTGAGATGGATGATCAAGGAAGAATGATAAGAAGGCTAAAGAGGGCAAACAATGACTTTGAATCCTCTCTAGACAGTGGAAAAGATAAACATTAAACAAATTTGAAAGCTGAGCATGGCAAGCATGAATTCAAACTTTATCACTTCATTTGTTTAATAAGCTGCAGTAAAGAAAGAGGTGGAACACATAAACACACTTACAATTACAATAAGAGAACACACCATCAACACAAGAGTCCACAAGAATTCCAATGATGTCTGCAAAACCCTGGTCTTCCTTTTCCTCAAATTGCAGAGATACAAGTAAAATATACAATAGGAGCTTCTCCCTCAAAAGTCCAACCTTCCAACCCCTGAAAATGATTGAGGAAATACATAATATAGGCAATCCAACCTCTTCCCTTGCCTCTAGGGGTCGAACTCATCCTTCTAGGAGCTGTTTCAACCAATTCTAAACTGAGCACTAAAATCTAGGCAGTCAAAACAACTTGCCTCTATAAGCTAGGAAACCAATCCATTCATTAAATATTTACCCTTTACATGAATGAATCTTCTAGAAGTGTTAAACAAGAGTAAAAGTATCTTAGAGTTACAATAATTACATCAAAGATAATCATCTTCCACCCTAAAATGTCAAACTGAGTCAAATCTGCGTTTTCTGGGCTGTACAGTGCAATCTGGCAAAAAACTGCCTGACTGGTCGCGCCCCCCTGCCTGACTGGTCGCGCCCCTTTGGAGCTCTGTTTGGGGTACTTGAAGGTGGCCAAATTGAGAAAAAGTGGGCTTGTTGGAAAGGTCTGTGAGTCTACTTTCCAACCCAACTTGAATTTTTGAATTTGGAGTTGATTTGACCCCTCAAAAGTCATTTCTCCCAAGACAGCTTTCTGCAACTCAAAGTAGGGGCAGAAAGTCAAAATTTGCATGTATTTTGAGCTTTTGGAAGCCCAAATCTCCCTAAAATCTGAAACCCATCCATAGGAAAGTGTATTTGTGCATGAAAATTCCAAAAATGCAAAGTTTTCCCCGTTCTGAGTTGCCCCCATGTATGGTCGCGCGCGGGGTGAGACCAGTCAAATGGCCAAAACCTGTAAAATTCCCAAAAATGCCAAAAATGCTTCAAAACTCTCAAAATTTCTTGGGTTTGCTGCTAGGAGGATGCTAATGAGTATCATGGTGAGTGAGAGAGGCCTCAGCCAAGATACGGAGCGGGTTGGGCGTTTTCCTTCGTTTTTGTGCTTTGGCCAACCGCCTTGGATCCGGCGATTGTAATTTTGACATTTCTCTAAAACCATGACACCTGTGCAAAAAGTGAAGGAGGTTTTTCTTTTTTGCCATGTTGTGGACAAAAAACTCTCTCAGGTTTCCAAAATTCATCTTTTATTTCTCTGAAACATCATTTGAGTGCAACTTGTCCCGATGTGTGAAACAAGGAATTTTGTCGAAATGGAGCGAAATGAAGGGGATAGGGGGCTTCTAAATTCTTGGGGAAATTTTTGGGAGTGGGGAGGGATGTTAGGAAGCAGGGGAAAATGGAATCTTAGAGATTGAGTGAGGGGAAGGGGTCGGAAAGGGCAAAACACAGTCCAAACCTAGAAAATTGCCAGGTTGTAGCTAGAAACTACGGTTTGTGCAAAAATGAGGAATTTGGCGGATCTAAAGGATGGGAAGTGTTTGATAAGGTACTTTAAGGATAGGGGAAGGTGTATGAACATCTGGATACAAGTTTTGTCGGTGATTTGACCATCCAAGAGAAATTGGCTTTCAAAACCCTAGGAGAGGGAAATGACCTTGCCAAGGCACAACTGAAGCATGAACAAGATGTAAAATGACTCATTAGACACTGACATGATAATGACAACCCTCTGAGTGATGATAGGCTCAGCTGAATGATGACATGGACTGACATTTGGGCAAACCCTAGACCTAATGCCTAGTGACCAAATTTTGCTTGAAAACTCTTTGACATGACAAAATTTGACCTTGACACTTCAAAATCACTTTGTAAGAGCATATTTGATCACTGAAGGAAGGCTAGAAAGACTGACACTAACATTGGCTCCAATGGGGATGGTAGCTCCTTGGAGGTACCAAGAACCTTAGACCTCTGGGAGAGCAGACCAGTGCCTTATTTATTGGGCAATGGAGTCATTATTTACACCTTTGACACATTTATTGAATGAAAACTTGACTAAAAAGTGACTGAAACTTGACTCAAACCGACTCGATGGCAAACTGAAATAACTTGAAAAAACTCACTCAATAGACCAAACACAAATGACTCATCACTGACTTAACTAAAACAAGAGAAGGGCAGCAGTCCATCAAGATGTGAAATCATGATGACAACCACCGGTGTTTCTTACAAGACTATATACATCAAACTATATCAAAATGCCAATGCAACCAATCAAGCAGATGCCTTCTTGATTGATTCTCCTGATTAGATCTTCTGGTTAACAATACAAACCTATCACTGGGCATCCAAAAACATAGCTGACCATGATCTCCTTCATCACTGAACACAACAATAATCACTTTCACTGCTGACTGTAACAAGGTTGCCATTGGATCTTGAAAAACATGAAGACTTGACATTGCCACCTCCTGCTGAAAGAACAAGGTTTCCTTTGCTTCAAATTCTGATCTACCTTCATCATGTGCTTCAGTAAAAGTATGCTCATGGGCTTCAAAAATCTCTGAACAAATGGATGAGCAGATCTCTTCTTGGAAAAGCATTTCAGCACATGAGACATATGAAGAATCTGAAAGGTAATCCTGTATGCTCTGATCTTCTGTAGTTTGACAATATGGTGGGTCATCTTCAAATGATATGACAGCCGGATTATCATCTTTGTGAAGGAAAACATTATCTGTTCGCTGATCTACATGACAATCATCTTCTTCAATAGAGGAAGAAGTTTCCCCAACACTTTCCTGACTATGTGTGCATTGCAAATCTGCTGTAGCTTGGGCTGTAACAAGACCTTTCAAAAGCTGATCTATCTCCTCTTCAGACAAAGGAGACAATGCCTTTTGTTTTCTTCTGCTTGAAAAGTAATTATCTTCATACAATAGGGTACTCAAACTATCATTTATTACTGAGCTATTGAAAGGAGATTCATCACTTACTTGCACAAAGGTCTCACTTTGTTGTTCATGAACATCTGAATCCAAGACTCTGTCTGCGATCTCAACAATAGAGCTCTCTTTGATGGGCTTCAGCACAAGGTATGCTTGGTCATCACAATCTAAATGTAGTTCTGAAGTAGCTGTCCTAACATTATCACATTCTGCAATCTGGTCTTCTTTTGTGGGCAGATCTGAAACAAGCTCTTCTCTTTCATCAATTACAGTATGACCATCTTCAACCTGCTGATCTTGACAAATATCCTCTAAGATTTCTGTGTGCTGCTGAAATGGATTCTCATACAAAGCCTCCATGATCTCAACATCCATAAAATTATCATCTTCATAATATTTCTCAAGGCTTTCAATAAAACCATAAGCATGTTGGCAACAGTCTTGAACCAAATTTAATGATGGATAAGATGCCTTATATCGTTCGATGAACATAGCATGAAAATCTTTTAAGCAGTAAATACAAGCAGGTGGCAAACTTTCATACCATGATTGGGCTTTACCTTCCAAAGTGGCCAAGAATATCTTCATCAAGCAATCTTCAGGAAAATCGACCTTGAATTTGCGAATATGCATGTGAAATCTAACTAGATGTAAAGCAGCATCCTTCTTACCATCATCATTAAATATAGGGAGATTACTTGACCAATCTACCTTTGGAATTTTATTTGGAAAACCTGGAATCTGATCTCGGCTCAGGGGAGCGTATCTTCTTGCAATTTGATCCATCATGAAAATCTCATAGCTACTGATCTCTCTGCAGTGAAGTCACCATGACGCATTAATCTCTGGAGTTTTCAGTGAAGGAGTTGCCAGGTGAATGATTTCAGCCTTTCAAGTGTCTGATCGTTGTCCACCATCAACAATCAGATCTGAACTTGATACATGTACTGGGGTAATATACAAATGAAGTGTTGTATTCACAAGCTCACGGAGATTGACTGAAGCAGCGTTTATCTACTAACGCTGATGTAAAACAAGAGCGTTTTCGAAGGCTACCTAGCGTAACTTCAGGCTCCGTCTAAGACTTATGAAATAACACGTCAATGAGCAAACGATCAGTTGTTCTCCCCAGTATGGTCGCCACTATGTTAGCGCTTGAGATTTCACCCTAGGCTGAGGAAGGTAAACCTTCAAGGCAACATCAAACCATTTCACCTCGTAGCTAGCCCTACGGGGTATGAGAAGGCTCTCTCCGGTCAATCTCAGTAAAATATTCAATGGACAGAGATGACCAATACAGTGACACTGATATTAGGCTAGTAAACTGATTAAAAGGTTGATTTGGGGGTTTTTGGGGTTTTTTTTGGTGGAAAATTGAGGATCTGCAATTTTAGGGTGCGGGGATTTGACACAGTTTCTGCAGGTGGGTCTTTGGGGCAAGGTAGGAGTTTGTGCTGATGCCTTTAGCTGAGATGGATGATCAAGGAAGAATGATAAGAAGGCTAAAGAGGGGAAACAATGACTTTGAATCCTCTCTAGACAGTGGAAAAGATAAACATTAAACAAATTTGAAAGCTGAGCATGGCAAGCATGAATTCAAACTTTATCACTTCATTTGTTTAATAAGTTGCAGTAAATAAAGAGGTGGAACACATAAACACACTTACAATTACAATAAGAGAACACACCATCAACACAAGAGTCCACAAGAATCCCAATGATGTCTGCAAAACCCTGGTCTTCCTTTTCCTCAAATTGCAGAGATACAAGTAAAATATACAATAGGAGCTTCTCCCTCAAAAGTCCAACCTTCCAACCCCTGAAAATGATTGAGGAAATACATAATATAGGCAATCCAACCTCTTCCCTTCCCTCTAGGGGTCGAACTCATCCTTCTAGGAGCTGTTTCAACCAATTCTAAACTGAGCACTAAAATCTAGGCAGTCAAAACAACTTGCCTCTATAAGCTAGGAAACCAATCCATTCATTAAATATTTACCCTTTACATGAATGAATCTTCTAGAAGTGTTAAACAAGAGTAAAAGTGTCTTAGAGTTACAATAATTACATCAAAGATAATCATCTTCCACCCCAAAAAGTCAAACTGAGTCAAATCTGCGTTTTCTGGGCTGTACAGTACAAACTGGCAAAAAACTGCTTGACTGGTCGCGCCCCCCTGCCTGACTGGTCGCGCCCCTTTGGAGCTCTGTTTGGGGTACTTTCAAGTGGCCAAATTGAGCAAACGTGGGCTTTTTGGAAAGGTCTGTGAGTCTAATTTCCAGCCCAACTTGAATTTTTGAATTTGGAGTTGATTTGACCCCTCAAAAGTCATTTCTCCCAAGACAACTTTCTGCAACTCAAAATAGGGGCAGAAAGTCAAAATTTGCATGTATTTTGAGCTTTTGGAAGCCCAAATCTACATAAAATCTGAAACCAATCCATAGGCAAGTGTATTTTTGCATGAAAATTCCAAAAATGCAAAGTTTTCCCCGTTCTGAGTTGCCCCCATGTATGGTCGCGCGCGGGGTGAGACCAGTCAAATGGCCAAAACCTGTAAAATTCCCAAAAATGCCAAAAATGCTTAAAAACTCTCAAAATTTCTTGGTTTTGCTGCTAGGAGGATGCTAATGAGTATCATGGTGAGTGAGAGAGGCCTTAGCCAAGATACGGAGCGGGTTGGGCGTTTTCTTTCGTTTTTGTGCTTTGGCCAACCGCCTTGGATCTGGCGATTGTAATTTTGACATTTCTCTAAAACCATGACATCTGTGAAAAAAGTGAAGGAGGTTTTTCTTTTTTGGCATGTTTTGGACAAAAACCTCTCTCAGTTTTCCAAAATTCATCTTTTATTGCTCTGAAACATCATTTGAGTGCAACTTGTCCCGATGTGTGAAACAAGGAATTTTGTCGAAATGGAGCGAAATGAAGGGGATAGGGGGCTTCTAAATTCTTGGGGAAATTTTTGGGAGTGGGGAGGGATGTTAGGAAGCAGGGGAAAATGGAATCTCAGAGATTGAGTGAGGGGAAGGGGTCGAAAAGGGCAAAACACAGTCCAAACCTAGAAAATTGCCAGGTTGTAGCTAGAAACTACGGTTTGTGCAAAAATGAGGAATTTGGCGGATCTAAAGGATGGGAAGTGTTTGATAAGGTAATTTAAGGATAGGGGAAGGTGTATGAACATCTGGATACAAGTTTTGTCGGTGATTTGACCATCCAAGAGAAATTGGCTTTCAAAACCCTAGGAGAGGGAAATGACCTTGCCAAGGCACAACTGAAGCATGAACAAGATGTAAAATGACTCATTAGACATTGACATGATAATGACAACCCTATGAATGATGATAGGCTCATCTGAATGATGACATGGACTGACATTTGGGCAAACCCTAGACCTAATGCCTAGTGACCAAATTTTGCTTGAAAACTCTTTGACATGACAAAATTTGACCTTGACACTTCAAAATCACTTTGTAAGAGCATATTTGATCACTGAAGGAAGGCTGGAAAGACTGACACTAACAGGTCCCAAATCCAATTCAGAGGATAATTGCCATTACTGACTGTTGTTTTCTCCAGTTTCCATTCAATGTGTTTCTTGGTAAGGAGATGGAACAACTCATCCTTGAAGCATCTGAGAGTAGCCTTTGCAAGGTGTGTTAAAGCTTAAGGCTCTATTGTAGACAAATAAATTGGTTTTGTGTATGGCTCATTGATTCATTTGTGTGCTTACTTGTTGCTATTGCTCAATCGTCTGTACCTATCACTATTGTTTCCAATAGCTATTGTTCTATTCCATTTCCTACACCACTTTTCTATATTGGTATTATAAGAACCATATTTTTCACTGTTATTTTTTAACACAGTCGACTCCTTATATGTTAACGTTGCCCCTCTGATATTCGAGTCTTCTGAATTGACTGTGTCTATGGGCCCTTCCTTTTTGAAAATAACTTCAGCTCTGTTTTGCAAGATATATGGGAAGCGAATACCGATCGCTGAAATCTTCTCAGTCTCTTCATGGCTGACTCTGCTCCTTCGATTATGTAGAAACCAGCTATGTGTGAGACTCTCTTGATGTTTCAATGCTTAACTGTACAGGGATTACATTTTGAAGAAATGCACTGCCTTTATACCTGTTATTTGATTTGGAGGAATAACGCATAAACCAAAAGCCTCATTAGCAATGGAATAGGATGCTAGAAAGCCGTACACAGCCTCTCCAAATAGGAATAAATATCTCTGTTACATGAAGCGGTTGTTTGGTTGAATACACAGAGTGAAGCCCTAAGAAATATCACGATAAAAATTGATTAAATTGAATTAAAACTTTTATAATTAATGCCGCAATACAGAGAGAAGGGACTTCTCAAGAATGTCTTTTTGATATTCGGTTTGTATTAGAAACTGTAGATTTTTGCAATTAAGGATGTAGCCCTCAATAATCCTGGGATGGCTTTCATGTAAAATATATAGAAAAGATGATCGATTTTGTGCCCTTTCATAGAAATAATAAAATGGCCTTGATTGAAAGAATAATCAAGAGACATGTCAGCTGAACTGTACATTATCATTCATATGAAGTTAATATTGTTGAACCCAGGCCATATCTGTCTTAACAACTCTATATAAAGTGAAATAGTGAATACCGCAATAGTTTCTCCACCATATGTGGATCATCATGACCAAGAGTTATAGCATGTGGGGATTTTGATATTTGAACTAATTTGGAGATTGGAGACTATTGAGAGCTTCTTTGTCTTGGCATTATATTATAGTTTGGAGTGCATTAAGGTCCTCATTGTTTTACTATTTTTTTGAGGCTAGAAAATGGCTCCAATTGGTGCAATATTAGAGTTACTAGAAAATCTAATACTCTCTACTATGGATAATACAACCAAAATCAGCAAGGATTTTCTCACTGGTATTCACAGTTGTTTACAAGATGTACATGACAAGAAACTGTTTACAAGATGTACCTTTTTTTGTTCAGAACAATGAAACAAAATCTCATCAGCATCAACAATATAAAGTTGAGGTTGAATCACATCCAGTGCCCTGTTCAAAAGTAGATTTGCATACAAAAGCAGAAATTCAGTCTGCACTTCCCAAGTTGGTCATCAGACCTTGGGAAGAGCTTGTCCACAATAAGAATAGAATTGGTCTTGGATATGACAAGGACATGTCCTTTCATATTCCAAACTAATCCAAACCAATCCAATTTCAAAGTGCTAGATTTCTTCAGGACGGTTCATCTTCACCTGCTCCTCATGACAGTTCACCTCTAGCTGTTCCAAATTCTTCCCCTCTTCCACAACAACAACAACAACAATAGATTGTGAAATTCCAACACTGTGACTGAATTGGCCATCTAAAAGATCACTATTTTGATCTTCATCCATGTAATAAATATCATAAAACCAGTCATTCTTCAAACAAATGCTTCAAAAGCAAACCTCCTGCAAGAAAAAAGATTCATCTTGGATGGATCGCTTCTTAGCAATCGGCGTCAACAACTAAGAAGAGATTCCGGTCACATGTCAAAACTTGTTCTAGAGTATTGAATAGTCTTGCAGTTGAGTTTTCTCCATCATCTCACCTTGTATATGACAGGGGGGAAATGATGTTCATCTACAAGCTTCAAAGACACATCAAGCAAGCCTGAGCCACATCCTGCCGCACTAGTTTCAGAGTCGTAGCCAGAGACAAAGATGCCCCTAAGCATGCCTTCAGTTGGTGATGCCTCTTCAAAGAATCAGGGAGACTTCCTCTAGTAGAATACTTCATCTTTTTGCAAGTTTTGGATGAGTTCCAGGAATTGCATTAGGCATTCTAGAGTTGTTTGTCATCCTTAAACCATCACAGGTTGAGACCTCCCTTTTCAGGTTGAGGTTCTCCCATTTATGTAGGGTGATACCTCCCTTTCATGGTTGAAGGTTTCCCTCTTCAAAATTTTAGGAGCACTTCCTCTAGTAGAAGACCTCAGCTTCATCCTAGAAATGGAAGAGTTCCGGGAACAGCACTAAGTGTTCCAGTGTTGGTGGTCATCCTTAAACCATCACCCTTTATACCAACATTTCAAAGAGCACATTTAGTCTAGTGCTACCCATTTTTTTCTCACATTTTGTATTACAACTTTCTGGTTGGACTCATACATACCCCTTCGAAATATGTGGGGGAATGTTTAACACCTAATCCTCTATGGGTTTGCGTAGAATGTGAAGAGCCATGAGAGTCCAAGAGACCTTGGGATGTGGAACCCAAAAGTGACACAAATGCCCTATAAATGTATATCATTGTCAAATAATAGATGTACTCTCATGCTTATATTTAATATTCTATTATTTCCATGCGTGTGTTTAACAGTAACTATTTAATGAAATGAACGTAATCAACAATCTAACACAAGTTCAATTTGTTTCATTTGGTATAGATTCAAACTCTCAGACATTGGTACACTGTATAAATACCACACACATGAATGTTGACAAATAAAAAATAGTTTTTAATAAACTCATTAATGACCAAATTATGATTACTTGATCCAACATAACATAAACTTAACTAACCTCTATTGTTGCTACTTTTTAAAAGGTGACATGCAACACAAGATAATCAGTCTCCTAACACTCTTAAGCAAGTTCAAATCAACCCAAAACTGAAGTGAACTTATCAATAAATCATACAAGAATGCAGAAGTGAGGATATTTCACTCTTCATATCCCCTTTCCTTTTAAGTAGGTGCTCATAACTGTCAGGTGGTTATATGTTGGTTTATTTAACCACTCATTTATTAAAACTGAAGGAAAGGGGGTGGATTGGAAAAGTTACTAAAATGAGAATTGACCAAAATGAATGAGGAGGGAATAAGATTTAAGAGGGAGGGAGGCCCCACTTTCCTTGTAGCAACATTAAAACACTGAAACTAATATTATTAATAATGCATCGTTTCCTCCTCATATCTCCCTTTTAAATTTTAATGCATACTATGAAAATATAATACTATAATATCATAATCATCAAAATCATTCATCATATTTCCCATTCATCAAAATTATTCCACTTGTTAAATATATGGGTCATGCTAATAGCCAAAATGTACATGACCATAGTCCACACTCTATGTCACAAGGGGATGAATTCTGTATCATTATATATTGTCCAAAACAATGTTAGCAGAGAAAGTACATCATAAACATGAACTAAACTGATAATTAAAATTTGTAAGCATTTTCTAGCACATTGCCACTCTCCTTACACAACTGCTTAAAATAACCAAAATTCTTGGATGTTTCTTCTATAGTAGAAGAACTAATTTGAATTACTTCTCTTTCGGTTTCAGTATTATCCAAGCTCTTTTAGAGTGTTGAGATAGGTACTTCAGAGGCTATTTTCCTTGGTGGGAACCTAACAACAATTACATAATTTAGGAGAGGCACAGGTGGAGATGGAAATTCATGTGTTTTATCACGATTAGCAGATGGATGGATTGTACACTATGCATGACAGAAATTGAATTATTGGAGTATGCATATGAATTATAATTAGCATGACTATTTTAAGGCACACGCTGTGTAATAGGGATTTGATTGATTTTTTCCCATTCTTGATATCTTGGTGAAGAGTTATGAGAAGGAGTATGATCCTAATCATCATTATTTTGATAGGGTATTTCATGACCATTTGGATGTGGACACAAAGTAGATTGGTGAGGCTCATTAGACAAAGGTGGTTGGGTAATTGTAGGTGGAGGACCTAGGTAAAGATGCCCTATAGTAGCTAGCTACCTGAATTCATCAGAATCTGCATTAAAGTGTATTGAAAATTGAATCAATCTATTTATCCTTGTTGTCGAATTCCTAATGGCATATTTCCTCTTCCCCTGCCTGGTCTTCCTAAAGCTCTAGAGAAGAAACTCATAGCTTCCAAGAATAATAATTAGCCAATGCATGATACCAAATTCGGCAAAACAATGATCTCATCCCCTTTACAATTTCATGATAACATTTGTCAAACAAATTTTAAAACATGCATAAGGTCAACAAGAACATGAGAAAGTACACAACGGTGCATTATGGAGGGTTTCCACTTCACAATTGCAAGTAGAATAATGTACTGTTGGCTAGGATATCAAATTGAATCAGAAACCCAATGGAATTTGTAAGCTCGACTTCATTCTTATGTACCCAAAATATAACTTTTAAATAGAATGATAGCCCTCTGAGGGCTTTGAAATCATAAGGTGCCCAGAGATTTTGAATAATTATAATTATCAGAATTTGAATAAGTGCATATGATATCCAGCTTGGGCTCATTCGAATTGAACTTATTCATTTGTTACAATATGAAATCTTATGTTGAGTTACTATAATTGCCGAAGGGAACAATATTTTTTCTTATAACAATAACCGCATGGAGCCATAACAAAAACAAACCTTTGACCTAACGATGCCATAACTCTTCCAAAGGGAAAACAATGAAGAATGGTATGCTTTAAGCCATGAATCAATAGAATACTATTTACTTTACAAAGTTAGCTAAGGCAAAGTCTACAAGTTGAAAATATGACTATATATAGAGTGAGATAAACGAAACTGACAGAGGGCATGGTGGCCATGTCATTTTATTCGACAAAGATCTCTCTTTATGTGATTTACGCCGAAGCTCTTCTTACAAACATAGTCTCATCAATTTAACTTGTTGTGCATGACATTTTGAGGGGCATGAATAAGATGAAGGGGAAATGCATGTAAGCAATGTTTTAACAGATAACCATATGAAATTAACCATAAGCATTGAATATACTAAGATGTTATAATGTTTTCCAGTTTTCAAGATGCCAAATGTTCACCAACTATGCATTGTGGGACACTCATTTCTTTCTCAACATGCCATGATAGTTAGGGTTGCTAACTTGACTTACTGATAGTCAGACACAATGAAATTCCAAAATGAATGAACAAAACATCGAGCTTTTACTAAAACCTTTCCAAAATAAATTGGGATTCACATATGTCATTGATCTTCAAACCCTAACACAATGGTCATTGATCAAATGATAGGGAGAAACATTTACTCTCACATCATTTCATTGCCATAGCTATCAGCGCATTTACACCACCTTAACTTGCACTTCCAACTATTTAAAGCAATTCCAACTCATCGAAGTGTGTTGAATCAGATTTCACATAAAACATTATCCCATATTCATGATTGATTCCACCATCATATAACATATCATAAGTCAAATCAATAATTGCCAACGACATATCATGAGCCCAATCAATAATTACAATTAACCAAATGAGATATGAAACTATGCCTTGTACATGCATATTGCACTATGTAGTGTGACTTGTAAGGTAACAATATATTTTTCCCAAATGTTGATAACCATTGAAATATATATAAAAAGCACAATCATATCGATGCAACATTTTTTTTTAACTTATCCCTTCTAATCATCATGCAATAAACCTTTAAAAATATTATCGCTTCTAATCATCCATGAATCATAACCTATGCCATTTTTCTTCCTCCAACAACACTTTATGAATCTTAGAGCTATGTATATAAGCATAAAATGTGGTCACCACTTCATTATTTGCTACATGGAATAATAACATATGTACAACATATAGTAGTCATCAAACAAGTATTCTTAATATTAAGGATGTAAGTGGAAAATCCTATGGTTAAACTTCACCACTTGAGAAGCATTATTTTTAAGTGGTGGACCCCCTCCCTCTTAGTCTTAAGTCAAAAGATGCTCGATTGGTCATTTAGACAAAGAATTATTGGTCATCTCAGAGGCAGAGTTGTTATTATTTTGCAATTATATTGAAAAATCTAAAAGTGAAGAATAATAGTGTCAACAATTTACGACTACAAGGCGAATGCAGGTTATTGTATGAAACCATAAATTTTGGTTTCACAAAAAGGGAGAAAACATATGTTAAACACACACCCAACTGATTCACATAGGAAATAAAGAAACGGGCACTCACCTTACTTCCAAGAGCTAATGAAGAAAGTATATGTCAGGAATCCTCTTTCCAAGAGCAGCTCAAGTGTGGGTAAAATCAATTCAGCAGAGGGCAATGTAAGTCATTAAAAAAAGGATATTCTTTACCAAAATTAGAAAATCAAACTTACCGGTAACTACAATCCTCATTGTATGTTCCATTTCCAGCAGGAAAAAAATTGTTATCTTCATGTGCATGTCTAACATTTTATCCATTTTGAGGCCCTAAACGACATTTTTCTAGAAAATCTGGGAGCAACATTGAAACATGGACCAATGTTTCTCTTCCCAAAGTTATAGGTCTTAGATAGATCCTTCTAGCGAGCTATTGTACGTGTCAAATGGAGATCGGGTGCCAAAGTTACGACCCTTGGAAGATGATATACCAACTTACCCAAAATGGGGCCCACAGTTTGGCATTTCATTTTCTAGGGTTAGATTTTGGGATGTTAAGGGTTTTCCATTGTTTCTCAACAATAAATAGGCCTTCTAGCCTCATTGTAACACAGTTCAGAGGCATGTAGCTGCCACATGTCTTCTCAGAGACAAGCTACGGTTGCCCTAGCTGGTTTATTTCCATTTCTATTTGTAAGCATATTTTAGTATTTTACATTAATGGAGTGAAGTATTATTTCTGTTGCATCTCTATGTTTATGGTTATCTCTATAATTTTTTGTGCTCCTATTTAAATCCAGATCACATGACCATGGTGCCCTCTTTCAGTTTCGTTAAACTCACTTTATATATAGTCATATTTTCACGTTGTACACTTTGTCTCAGTTGCCTCTGTAAAATAAATAACATTCTTTTGATTCATGGCTTAAAGCATACATTCTTCATTGTTTTCCCTTTCAAAAAATTATGCCATCCTATAGTAATAGGTTGTTTTTGTTATGGTTCCCTGCGATTATTGTTATAAGAAGAAATCTCCTTCCCTTTGGAAATTATCATAATCGATCAAAATATTTCATATTGTACCAAATGAATAAGTTCAATTCGAATGAGCACAAGATGTATATGATATGAACCTATTCATATTATGAAAATTATAATTATTCAAAATCTCAAGGCACTTGATGATTTTGAAGCCCTCAAAGGCTTATCGTTATGTTTAAAAGTTATATTTTGGCTACATATGAATAAAGTCCAGTCTACAAATATCGTCGGGTTTCTGATTCGATTTTATATCCTAGCCACCTATACATTATTCTACTTGCAATTATGATGTCGAAACCCCCCATTGTGCATTTTTGTGTACTTTATCATGTTGTTGTTGATGTTGCACATGTTTTATAATTTGTTTGACAAATGTTATCATGAAATTTTAAAGGGGATGAGATTGTTGTTGTGCCAAATTTGGTATTATGGACTCGCTAATGATTGTTCTTGGAAGATGTGAGTTTCTTCTCTAGAGGTTCGGGTAGACAAGGCAGGTTAAGAGGTAAGAGGACATTCAGAATTTGGAAATAAGGCAGGAAGAAAAGGATTCCATTTTCAATACACTTTAATGCACATTCTGATGAATTCAAATGTCTAGCTATTATAGGGTATCTTTACCTAGGTTCTCCACCCGCAATTAACCAACCACCTTTGTCTAATTTACCTCACAATCTTCTTTGCTTCCACATCCAAATGTTCATTAAATAACCTATCAAAATAATGAAAGCTAGGATCATACTCCTTTTGATAACTCGTCACCACGATATCAAGGTTGGGAAAAGATCAATCAAATCCATGTTAGACAACATGAGTATTCAACGAGTTATGCTAATTTTGATTCATCTTCTCATTCCAACAAGTCAAATTATGTCATGCATAATGATACCATTCATCCATCTACCAATTGTGACGAAACACATGAATTTCCATCCACATATGCATCAAATTTAGATGATGTAATTGTTGTTAGGTTCCCACCAAGGAAAATAGCCCCTAAAGTATCTAACTCAACAGTCCAAAAGAGCTTGGAGAATAGTGAACCAGAAAGAGAATTAGTTTAGATTAATTCTTCTACTGTAGAAGAAACATTCAAGCATTCTGGTTATTTTTAGCAGTTGTTTAAGGAAAGTGCCAATGGGTAGGAAAATGCTAACACATTTTAACTATCATTTTATTTCATGGTTTTGATGCACTTTCTCTACTAACGTTATTTTTGACATCATACAATGATACAGACTTCATTCCTTTTCATACAGAATTTTCACTATAGTTATGTACATTTTAACTATTAGCATTACCTATTATGAAACCATCTCACAAAAAGATAGAAAAGATAGATAAATAGCTTCAAAATAAACCTCTTCCAGGGGGAAACCTCCTTTACATTACACAAATGAACAATTCTTGGATGATACAAATGAAAAGACCTCATTTCTATATATAGGAGTCTGAGGGGTCACAATATAGTTGGAGCCGACATAACAATAATAATGTAACTGCACAATAACAACAATATTGGGCTTCTATGTGGCATGATAATAACAATATGGTGACTACATGGGAACAACAATATAATAAGGGGGTTGTAATAATAACAATAAGGGGTTACACTAGTAGTATAGGGACCTAACGTGCCCCTCTCCTTCAAGAACTGTTGTTCTCAATGCTTGAGCAGTTTTGGATTCTTATGTAAAACATTCTTGTCCTCCCACGTGTAATCTTCAATAGGTAAGTTCTTTCACTAATGAGATACTCTCAAATTGATTGATTTCGTAGTTGTCGGGTTCTTGGTTCTGCGACTACTCCAGGTTCAAATATGACTTTTACTTCCTTGTTAAGTTCTGGAAATATTGTTTGAACTGGGACCTTCTGCAACTTTTGAATGAGTTCCCACCCTACTTCAACATTCTTCCATTCATCACTTGCTTCATTTATCAAATTTGGTTGGATAATTTTACCAACCTCTAGCATTCTTGCAACCATACATTCAATTTCACTCTTTTGGGCATATAGATATCTATAGGGCCTAATGTTTGGAGGAACACTTCTTGGAATTGAAAGAATAGCATGATCATGATCACGAATAGGTGGGAGGCCTTTGGGAGTCTCAAATATCTTGGAATATTTGTCCAAGACTTTTTGGATATATGGAGAAATAGATGATTTCGATGTGGGAACCTCTAGAGAACATAATTATGCAATTAAACCTCGTTGTTCTTTCTTTAGAAGCTTTCTCATTCTATTAGAGTTGATTATGTTTCCCAGTTTCCCTGTGATACTCCTTAATTCAACTTCCTTTCCTTCCAAAGAAAATTTCATGAAAAGATCTTGAAAATTAAAAGGCATTGAACCCAAGGATTGTAGCCATTTGAATCCTAGTACAACATCAACACCACCCATTGGAATGGAAGGCATTGGGCTATTCAATCCATATTCTCCCATATATACCTTGATATTATGGCACTTTCTAGGGAAATTTATGGTTCCTCCACTTGCAACCATCACTTCACACTCTGGAGTTGGATATAGGAAGAAATTCAATTCGTTGGCTAGTTTACAATGAATAAAATGATCGGTATTGCCTAAGTCAATCAACACTATTCCCTTTTTCTTCTCGATATGTCCTTATATATTGATAGCTTGAGGAGTTGTGATTCCGGCCAATGCATTACAAGATATGGTCATATTCATTTCTTCTTTCTCCAGGATTTGTTCTTGATGTATATCTTCTTCTTTTGACATTTCTTGTTCCTTTTCATTCTCCTCTTCCCTATGTATGTAAACTAATTTCATCTTAGAACACTTATAACCATTAATGTATTTTCTATCAGAATTGTAACGAAGCCCTTTTGATCTTTTTTCTTCCAATTGTTTTGGTGCCAACCTTGTAGGTGGTTAAAGGCTAGGAGCAACAATAGTTCCATCTTTATAGTTATGAGTGGTAGGCTTCCTTGTTTCCATAATTTTGCTTTCAACTTTTCTTGCCAACTTGTATGTCGTATCTAATGAACCACGTTCCGAAAGGTGAACCTCATGTTGGATGTTATCATTTAAAGTCCCTGTGAAGACTTCAATCCTACGCTTCAATGGAACATCACTTACCCTTATATTCAATTTTTGGAAGCGCTCAATGTGCTCTACCATTGAACCATTTTATTTGAGATTTATCAATTCGCTAAAGAAGGTGTTTCTCTTTGTATCCTCATAATGTGTTATCATTTCCTTCATGAAAATTGACCATGTGAAAAGTGGTTTACGAGAAAAAGTCCCTTCATACCATAAAAAATGATTTGGTTCTAAATATAAAGATGCAATACCTACATTTTGTAATAGTTTCACCTCATGTAGATCAAAATATTTCTCCATATGTAGTATCTATGTTACGGGATCCTTTCCATCAAACTTCCTCACATCAATATTTGGAATATGTTGGGTCTTCAATCCAATGTTAGATTCTATTAATCATGATTAACATTACCTTTGTTCTCATCACGAGTTTCCTCTACTTCCTTTTTGTCATTAAGAGGCCTTTCTTGTAGTAGATTTGTCCCACCTTCCTTCAAACCTTCCATTTATTTCTTCAAATCTTCCATTCCTTTCTTCCAATATGCTTTCATACCATTGATGTCAGCTTCCATGGAATAGATAAAACTATTTATCTTATTTTCGATCGCATTCTTGAAATCATCCATCCATTTTTTCTTGCTAGGTGTTTCTATTTTCTTGATTCGAGTCATTCTTTTTCTTTCTTTTAGTAGCTCACTCTTCAATAAGTTGTATCTCTAAAATCTCAGATATCCAAGGTCTGAAATTGTGACCTGAATTAGACCTCCATGTCATCTTTCCAATGCCACCTATCTGATCAAAATTGTATTCTCCAAGAAAGCGTTATTCCCAAGCTCCCAAGATGAACTGCTTATATACTTTTTCAGTAGAGCGAATTTGTACGAAGTGCCACGTGTTACTGTTTTGACATTAGAACCTAAATATGATATACATAATGCTATAGTTTATCCTCTTTCTGTAACTTCTTATGAAATTTCAATATGATGCTCGGAGAGAAAGTTATGACGACTTTCCCAAGGTCACCTTTTTAGGATGTAATTCGGGAGCCTGCAAAACCCCTAAATGTCTAGGATTGTATCTATGAAAATAAAGAGAAACAAGATCTAAAATACGGGACCACGCTTTACCAAGTTTTTATCTCAAATGGATTTTAATTTCAGAGTCTGAAACTCTGTATAAAAACAATTATAGTGAAAATTCCATGATGAACTATTTGAGATGGAATTCTGAAGATTGCAAAAACCCTAATTTCCTCAAATCATATCTCTGAAAGTATAGCGAGACAAGATCTTAATTTGGACCCAAGATTTAATGATATGTCAAATGAAATGGATGTTTTTTTTAGCTTCTTAAACATTGCAGAAAAAAAATTTATAGTGAAAATGCCACAATGACTTGTTTGGAGAAGCAAAACCCTAGAATCCAAAGCTCTGATACCAAATGTTATGAAACCAACTAACAAAAAGATAGAAAAGATAGATAAGCACCTTCAAAATAAGACTCTTCGAGGGGGAAACCTCCTTTACTTTACACAAATTAAAAAAATTTGGATGATACAAATGAAAATACCTCCTTTCTATATATAGGCATCTAAGGGGTAACAATACAATCAGAGCCTACATAACGATAATAATGTAATTGCACAATAATAACAATAGTGGGCTTCTACAGGGCACAATAATAACAATATGGGGACTACATGGGAACTAAAATATAATAAGGGGGTTGCAATAATAACAATAATGGGTTACATTGGTAGTATAGGGACCTAACATGACCCATATATTTGACAACTGGCATAATTTTGGTGAATGGGAGATATGATGGATGATTTTGATGATTATGATATTATAGCATTATAATAGTATGCATTAAAAGGGAGATACAATGAGGAAATGATGCATTATTAATAATATTTTTTTCAATGTTTTAATGTTGCTATATGGATAGTGGGGCCTCCCTCCCTCTTAATTCTTATTCCCTTGTTGTTCATTTTGGTCCATTCTTATCATAGTAACTTTTCCTATCCCATCCCTTTCAATAGTTTTGATGAAGTGGTTAAATAGACCAAAATATAGCCACCTAACATTTATGAGAACGTGCCTAAAATGAAAATGGATACAAAGAGTGAAAGATCCTCACTTCGACATCTTGGTATGATTTATTGATAACTTCACTTCAGTTTTTGGTTTCTTTGAACTTGCTTAAGAATGCTATGAGACTAATAAGTTTGTGTTGCAAGTCACCTTTTAAAAAATAGAAGAAAAAGGGGTTAGTTAAGTTTATGTTTTGTTGGATCAGGTAATCATAGCTTGGTCATTGATGAGTTTATTAAAAACTATTGTTTATTTGCCAACAATGATGAGTCTAGTATTTATACATTGTACCAATGTCTGAGACTTTGAATCTGTATAAAATGTAGCAACTTGAACTTGTGTTAGATTTCTGATTACTTTCATTTGATTAAGTGGTTACAAAAACATTGTCATTTGTAAAGGGTCTTGATTAAAGAACTTTGATAGTCCGTCAAGTTTATTTGCAACATTTCTAAACCTTTTAAAAGAAGATTCAATGAAATACCTTTTCATGATCTTGCCATCTTGCCTATTATCTATGGTATTTGTCTTTCTTACTTTTATTATGACAAATTCCTTTGTCTTGTCTATAATGTTTATGTTGGCAATGGATTTATATCATAAAATTGTGTTGTAAATATTTTGTTTTCAGGTTATATGTTTTATTTTGTTACATGTTATGCAATATAATTGTTATATAAGACACATCTGGTGTCATCCATGGATTACAATTGTTCCTTTTTAAGCATTTTAATTGTTTAAATGTTTAACTCCCCTACATTCTATTTGTTACCATTATAAATATTTGGGCCATGTTCTCATTATTTCTATACTAACCATTTAGGAATTTATCAAGGTGTTGGATGATTCACAGTGAAATTTATGTCATCAACATCCTTTCTAGTGACCATACTAGGGAGTTTGGATTGTTTTTTTATTTTTTATTGTTTTCTATTTCATTGACTATTTCGTTTTAGTTTCTCCTCTTTTCTTTTTATTTTTATTTACATTTTTCATGTCTAAAGGCTTATGACAAGAGCTACCCATTTAAGCCAATTTGACGACCAAGAAGATATTTCTTCTTCTCTATTACTTCTTGCTTAAAAAAAGTGAAAAATAAAAGTTTAATACAAGTCATTTACATACCTTCTCTGCTTTTCTTGCAAGATATTATTACGAAATGCGTCGTTTATAGAAAGTTGATTAAGTTGAAATGAATGGGTTATCTGAGACCTATTCAACCTGGTATTCCATTAGGATTTTAAGATCAATTTAGTATATCTACTGGGTTGTTCAATCTTATGTTGGATACTTCTAGGACCAGAGAGGAACTCGAGAGAGCTTGGGCCACTATATCTAATGACATAAAACTAGCTGATGCCCAAGAAAGAGAAAGTTTTTCCCGCCATAATGTGAATGAAATATTTCCATAAATGCAATCATCTACCCATTAGCCAAGGTCTATATCTCGTGCACCTAAGGATCATTTGAGATCATCATGTAGGATTAGGGGGTTTTCGCCAAAGTTTGATTCATTAGTTGAAGTCAAACAATGAAAACAAACTTTTAAATCGATTGAATGAAATCTTAGGTGTTCCATGTTTGATACTCAATTAATTCCCATCTTTCAATTACAACCCTCAACTTCAAAATGTCATAGAAGCCAATTTTGACCTTTAACCACTGAGATGGCAGGCAGTGCTCTTTTGGGAAGTGTCTCTAGGGGTTATACTTTATAAGCTGACCCCAATGATCCTAACAAATTTATTAAAAATAAAATGGAATTTTTAAAATTTTCTGAAGACTGCAATGTTACTTCGTGGCATGTACTATCACTCTTAAATCTGCCACATGTTTCCCAACCTCTTCCTAAATTTAAGGATCATCTTCCTAAGTTCACAAGAGATGGGATATTCATAATGGATTACCATAAGTCTTATTTTTCAAATTCCTGCAACAATATTGGGGAAAATTCCAATGACATCTTCATGAGGTTGTTTGTGAATACCCTTGTGGGGAATGTTGCCTCTAATTTTTATAATTTGACTCCTATGACCCTTTAGAATTCGGCTGAACTTTTTTATTGGTTTAAGTCTAGTTTTAGACGATAGGAGAGCTGTGCTAATCACCTTAAAGAATATAATGGCATAATGTTTCAAAATGGTGAAACTATTAAGGAATTCAACTCAAGGTTTACAAATCTTTAAAATAAAATAACTCAATTAATTAGACCTCATGGTCAAGAATCCTTAATACATTATTAGAACACCATACCATATATCTATAAGCAAAGGCTTGAGGAAACAACTGTCACATATTTTGGATATTCCCTACAGAATTGTTTGGAGTATGAAGATCATATTAACAGAAGCGATTTCCAAGTTGCATAGTCAAACAAAACTCCTAAAATGGAGACTATCTTTCATCTTGTACAATATATGAAGAATCACATGATATCTTTTGAAAGAAAGGTTTCTTCAGTAGATGTAAGATTTCTTTCAACCTCCAAACCTAAATTTTCTTCACTCGCTCCAGGTACTTTTCTTTAAAACAAACCATAGTGTAACTTCTGTGACGATTATCATGATGAAAATACTTGTGAAATCATGAAGGCTTCCAAAGAAAAAAGTCTTTGGAAAGAAAACTCTAACTGTAAATAATTTACCTTATGTAAATAATCTTGACTGGTTCGATGTATCAAAGGTTCTTGTTGTAAATACTCAATCACAAAATTATAAAAATAAAAATAACAATAATAACTATAATAAAAATCCTGTCTATCCAAATTCCAAGGGGTCTTTAGCTGAAAAAGATAACAGGATAGCGGAAAATTTTGATTCAAGAAATGGAAATTAATCACATGAAAAATAATTCTACTTCTGCTATAACAAAAAAATATAACATTTTATATGAGTTGTCAAAAATTAGGTGTAATGCAACCTTACTAGATTTAGTTAAGACTTCCAAAGAAGCTAAAAAATTTAGAACATTTTTAGGAGGTCAAAATAAATTGAAATCAATAGCTTCAACAAGTACTGTTACTGAAATTGAAGAAGAAGATGAACGAATCTATTTAGGTGACATTGATACTATTTCTGATTCTAAAAAGCCTAAAAATGCTCACTTTTACATCACAATGAAAATAATGGGTAGAATTGTGCATTGTTGTCTTATTGACAGAGGATCAGGTCCTAATGTTATGTCTAAAATTATCATGGAAGAGTTAGGTTTTTCATGCACTAATGAAAGTTCAAAACCCATGTTGACCTTCAATAAGAAGAAACAACCTACGATAGGTGAAATTAAAGATGCCACTTTAGTAATTTTTACACATCCTCAGATTAGCACAACTTTTAATATCCAAGTTCTATATATGGGCGTTAGTAATTATTCAATCAGTTTTGGGAGAGAGTGGAAATCTATTACAGGTGGATACTACTCTATGGATGGCACCCATCCTATTATACCAAGAGGTCCTAAGAACATAATTGTTTATAAAGAGGAAAGGATAGTCCCCTGTGTTGAAAAGAGATCACAATCCTCTATTAAATTTATTGAGGAAGATCTAGAAATTTATACAATCTTTGCAGATGAAGAGGTAACAAAAAATATTCATAAAAATCCTCCTGTTGATCCCCAATATATATGACAATTATTTTTTGATGGGGATGCCTTTCAACATGGTAATGGGGTAGGAATTGCAATGCAAAATAATTTTGTGCAAAAACACATTTTCTCTTATCATTTAAATTTCACTTGTATAAATAATATCGCAAAATTCAAAGCTTTAATTCTTGGTCTAGAAAATTCATTAAGACTTGATTACTCGAATTTACAAGTTTTTGGAGATTCAAATTTGATTGTCAATCTAGTAAATAAGGCCTACAAACCTTCTAATAAATTTATGTGTAGGCACACTACTGTAGCCCTTGAATTAATTTCAAATTTCTCACAATTTACTCTCTCTCATGTAAATAGAGGAGTGATTTTTTTTTTTAATAATATTGCATCATTTCCTACAAGACTGGAGAGGCATGAAATAACAAACAAAGTAGACTCTCCTATAATCACCTTGTATAAACCGCACTTGTTAGATAATCACGAGTCTTGGCAAATTTTCGAAGATGATGATACCTTATTGGATTTCCTCATAAATGAAAGTCCCAAATAATATGAAATCATTGATCTAGAATAAAGTCAGTTTCCACACCCATGAACAAAACTTTTTCACCTAAGATGCATCTAAAGTTAATTTTGCAGAAATAAAATTCATCAAAACAATAGATGAAATAGAGTAGGTAAATATCAAAACTACTAAAGAATCTAAGAAGTTAAATCTATCAGAACATTTATCTATGCAAGAAAAGGAGAAATTCCTTTCTCTCTTTCATGAATTTTCTGATGTATTTTCATGGTCCTATAGCTATCTCAAGGGTTTCGACCCTCTTGTGATTAGTCATACCATAACTATTAAAAGGGAATCCAATCCTGTCAAGAAAAGACAAAGACCTTTAAATCCAGCTCTAGGAGCTACCATTAGAACAAAATTAAATAAATTTATAGCCTCTCACATTATCTTTCCTATCCGATATGTGGATTGCGTTTCCCATTTACATTTTGTTAGAAAGAAAAATGATCAGATTCATGAGTGTGTAGATTTCATATCTCTCACTAAGGCAAGTGTTCGTGACAATTATCCCTTTGCTAATATGGATTTTTTGTTACAACAAGCTTCAGGCTCACAAATGTTATCATTACTTTATGTTTTTTTCGTTATAATAAAATTCACATTAAGAGGACTGATAAACATAACACTACCTTTACTACAAAATGTGGAACCTTTGCTTTTAATTGCATGCCCTTTAGATTAATAGTTGCGGGAGCTAATTTCCAAAGGATCATGAACATTGCTTCTGATGGAATTGTAGGAATTATCATCCTTACTTATTTATATGATCTGACTATATTTTCCAAGAAAATAAGTGACCACTTCGATAATTTAAGGAAAAAATTAATTCACTATCATAAATATAGAATTTCATTAAATCCTTCCAAATCTTTATTTGGGGTCAAATTAGGTAAATTATTGGGACAGATTACATCAATAATTCCACTGGAACTGCTTAATATCATCATCTCAAGATCAGTATGTGAGATAATCCAATGAATGACATACATGCATGGGAAGGGAAGGTACCTGCATGTAACCCTGTACAAACCAGACTTGTCGATGTTCACATAGACTTTTCAACCTTCCATATATTCCTTGAAACTTCTTATAAATATGTCCTTTATTTATTTCCATGTAATCTTCGTGTCCTTCTCTATGAAAAATTACGTGTCTTCGTAGATGGGCAAGTTCATTTCCACTTTTTCAACCACATATCCATTGTTTCTCTCTACAATATTCTTTGATCCAACTCCCTTAGAAACAATGATACATGTACTGCTGATAGTTAGCACAACAAATGATGTACCTGGAGATAGAGAAAACACTCATGGAAAGAAAATGTTAGCTTAAAAACACAATGCACTTCTGGGATCAATCATGCAACAAACTGGCTAACTGTTGGGCAAGATTGCATAGTTATGACTCTCAGAGGTGAGGGACTATCAGCTGCATTTTAACATTGTGTAGTTGTAGCTGCTAGTGAGAGCTATTGATGACTAGAAATATGTAGTGTGTAGTCCAGTGTGGCTTGTTTTGGGCTGGAATTGTGCAATGTGAAGTATAGTTTGGCTTGATGTTGGTTGGGATTATGCATTGTGTAATACCAGTGGCCAAGACTGGGGACTGTCCCCTTGAACTGTGCATAGCACAGATGGAGCCAATAACTAGCATCCTTTGTGCAATTCTTGGAGTCAAAGAAGAGCCCTGAGTTCCAAAAATGCACATTCCATGTCAGGAAGAGCTATATCTGAGCCAAGGCAACCTAGATCTAATCCAAGGCAACCAAGATAATGAGTAGATATGAATGTGTGAGTGAAGGATGGTACAAATCTAAGTGAATGGAAATGCATGCGGTCAAAACAAATGTAGGAATCAGTCAAATGGGTGAACAATGACTCTTGTGGGAGAGTCGTCGCAACGACAGTGGTCAGTGCATAAACTAGGTTATGCACGTGATGCTTAAGAAAGGAAATGAAAAACTTGAAACAACACTTATACAAGTTAAAGAAAACTAAAATGCTAATGATCATTCAATAAAAAATGAAAAATAGCACTCACACAAGCCAAGGAAACAAAAGTGGCAGTAAAAGAAGAAAAAGACTTGAAAATAAAAACTTACCCGACAAAGTTGTGTCAATCGTGCTGAAGGTTTCTAGATTCCTCGGGAATTACATAGCTCCAATATCAAATGTTAAAATCTGGTCTAGTGACAACCATTCAATATATTTGATTTATTTAGGGTTTATGATGGAGATGCCAAAAATCTAGGAAAAGGTGACAAGTTGGGGTAGTTTCTAAAATTACTTCAAGTGTAACTTCTAGTGCTAAAAATAGATCCCCATTTTTTAGGGATGATTTTTTCTTTTTTTCGTTTTTTCTTTTTTAGGAAGGTTTTTCATCCATGCATGGAGAAATTGCACAGTTCTATGGGGTTCTATGAAACCTTCTAGAAAATGCATCAGACAGATGTTGAGGGAATGTTTATACACAATTCCTAGTTGAGTGGCTCTTGGCCGCCTCTCATGCTTTGTGTAGTTTCTTGGATGAAGACAAACTTTCAACTAGGTCTACATAGTTCTAGAGATGAAGCTCACTACTAGGCTGATTTGCATAATTCTTTGAGAGAAAGGCTCACTGTTGGCCTCCACTGCATAATTCCTAAGAGCATGGTTCGTTGCCCTCTAGGACTGTGAAATTTTCCTAGGCACTGCAAGAATTGGATGAAACCAAGTCACGAGGTGTCATCTTGTGGTTAGACAATAAAGAAAGTAAGAAAACACAAGATTGAAAGAGAAAGGAAAATTCAAATGAAAACATAAGTACTTGAGCATTGCAGAATAAGCTGTTGATATTTGAGGAGGGAAGCTCCAAAATGAAGTGAAGGAAAAATTTTAGATAGTGGTTGTAGCCAATACAACATTGATGACACACTGGTATAAATCCAAATCTTGGTATGTACCTTGTCTCGTGTAAAGCCAATTGAACTCCTTTAGAATTATTGTTCGATTCTTTAATCAGCATGGCTTCCTCACTAGCTTGAGTGAAATATATAGTCTTGATCATTCTCTTGATTGGTCAACACACATAACAAGCCAAGTTAACTAAGTTGTTTCGATTAGAGATGAGGGTTATATTTGTTGCAAAAGAAATATAGACTATCATATTTTTATTTTCTTCTCTGTTGTTGTTCTGCTACCAATAGGCTTAGACAGTACCCCGACAGAGTCACTTCGAGAACACAAGCATTGCTCTACTACAATGAGACTAGACAATACCCCAAAGGAGATACTTTCTTCACCTCTCTGTGTAGGAATCCTTTCTCTTATTTCACCTTTATGCTATTTTTCATTTTTAATTTTTTTCAAAGAACTGAACATCGACACTTATTTATTTCATGAGGTGGAAGAGGGATCTTGACTTATTGACAGTAGAAGAGGTTGTCCCTTCAAATAAGTATGTTCTATACACCTCTGACATACTTGTTATGGTTCCGGCCTCAACTTTCTCTACTTGACTAAGTTAACAAGGTTCACCAACATAGAAAAACCGATTAGAGTAGGCGGTACTAGTTAAAATTGCAATTGATGTGTTCTCACCAACACTCACTATGAACAAAACGTACTTTCCATCAGGGTATCATTGACTGAGGAACACAAGCTCTTCATAAAGAGAGGGGATAACGAAAAACCAAATGTTGATAGTTCTACAAGTCCTCTTTTACTTCACCATGCTTATCTCAAGAGCTAGACATGGTTTCATGTGACACTAATCCTATTGGTGTGTTGACCATGCCAGATGACCAACATGTTAGGGGATCTCCCCAGTAAGAAATCCCAATTAGACCTTAGACCATTTTGTGTAGGATTCCTAGCAGTGGGTTGTACGACATTGCGTTGACTCCAGTATCTCACAGAGGCAAGTAAGATTTCCTTGTTAGTAGCAAGGGTGTGACATATGCAGTAGGTCAAGGAAGGTGCATGAATGGTCCTAACATATAGAAAGTAAGGTGAGTGTGCCCCTTGGGAACTAGTGATAGCACATAGTTAAGAAGGGAACATAAGATCAAATATGCATCACAACATGGAAGGCAAGTTAGCTAGCAATCCAAAGTGATGGTTAAACCAACAACACATCTCAAAAAGATTCATACATACATATAGGGAAATAGCTACACATGAATGCATAAGAAAACAGATACATATGTCATTTAGATTACTCAAGATAGATGAATTGCAATACAACATGTGCATGAAATGTGTTGGCTCTATTATATTAAGAAGTGTAAGTTCTAGTCATATAATACATCTATGTCCAACCACTAGTTCTGATAGCGAAATGTTATAATCACAACCACCTACTCCGTTAAACAGATATACTAGCTTTTGCGCAGTGGAGAAGCCAAGACAAATTATAATACTATCCAAGATTTCTCTAAGATATTCCTACTGGAAGCTTGGCTAACCAAAGGCCTCTACAATGATTTATGAGGTACTATTTATCACAAAGGGTGGGTTGATCCTTGACATTCCCCTTTGAGGCCATTCATTTCTCCTCATGACTCTTCAACTAATCTATGATTGTTACATTCAACTATCAACACTTGAACTTCGACTTGACATGACATTACATTACAATGTAGATGTGCCCATGTGAGACAAAATGGCTTGAGCAAGCCTTGCAAGACATCACTGAAACTTAGCTATTGTGGTGAGATCAACTCTTTAACATCCTTGTGATGGTCAAAGGTGGTGAGCTGATGCCAATATTGGTTGTTTGTGATGGTGTCCGTGCACTCAATGGTGACATCTTGGTTAAGAAAACTCTTGCCTTCATTACCTCTAGGTGCACTGATATGGATTCTCTATCAACCTTGTTTGATAGCGTGCACACAGTCATCCTAGGTGCGATCATACCAGCAACATTTAGATGCATAGGTTCTAAGCTGCTCTCCAAGCATGCGGTGGTGGTTTGTGCACATAAACTTGTCAAATACATGTTCATCTCCATTTCCAGGAAAACTAGTGTCTATTCACATCTGCTAGTCCCACTAAGATGGGTAGCTATCTTAGAAACAAAAAATTCAAAATAACTTGTGTTTTCCTTTATGGCAGATAGATGAGAGAGAAGTAGAGAGCACCAACATTAGTCTTTCACTTGGCTCCTTGCTTATTTCCTGTCTCCTTTGACAGATCTTCGCCACTCCTTTCTCACTTATCCCACTTCAGAGAACACCTATAGAGGAAAAGTAGTAAAATACCATCAAAGAATAGAGATCTAAAATACCATAAGCAATGTAGAATCGGATGTACATTAACCATACAAATGCATACACAAATACAAGATTCAGAAATATACAAGTATATGGAGGAAAACTCAAATAACTTTATTGATATAAGTAGAAGACAGGATTACAACCCAACTATCTGATCTAGTGCCATCCTCCCAGCATGAAAGCCCTCTTCACCTCATGAAAAGCTAGATCACCCAACAATACAATGTCTCAAGGAGAAACCAACAACACTTCCTTATAGATTACAAAATTCCAGCCCTTGAATCTCTGGGATGAATGATCCATATATAGATATTTGCAGGGGGGTGAGTGAGCTTCTGGGTTTTTGGTTAGTGTCATTTCACTAATAGTTCTTGGTTCCACTTGGAGATTTCATGATCTCCTACTCATCCCTGGGTGAATTCAGAGAGGCAAGTGTCATATGAGCAGCTTCTAGAAGATTCTCTGAGTTTCCACCTAGCAAACTGCCTCTATGATTTATCTGCTCTTTCTCATCACACCCTATAGAAGGGCTTCTCAGTATGAATCGCTCCCTATGTGTGTAACAGGTGAGATGCATTGCACCCTCAGCATGGAGTAGTCTGTATGGTCTAGTTTTGAGTATTTCTGAGTAGCTTTTTAGGGAGAACTTCTAGGAAATGATGTAATCAGTTGACCTTGATCCTTTAGGGTATGAAACAACACTTGTAGGGGTTTAAGAGCCCTTGGTTTATTGACATATGTGATTAGGGTTATAGTGCCCAAATATTTTTGTAACAGTTTCCCCCTAAAGCATGAGGTCATAAATCTTCTGATGTTGGGTGGAATGCATTATCATGAGGATCTGAGGTTTTTCGAATTGGAAGGTGACCTGTAATAAGATACATTGCAATACAATACATTATCTTCATAATATTTTCATGATCTAGCTGAGGCAGGCATTCCCATGCTCAGCTTTATAAATTCATTTTCATGTACATAGGACAGACAACTGTCTATGTGGCAGACTGATGATTCTGGTAGAGCTATCATCCCTTATCTTGGATGATTATTTGTGCAGATATGGAGTACATTTCATGTCTTTATTTTACTGAATATATCGCAGCCCAAATGGATGAAACTAGATCTGAGGTCTTCAAACTCATTCAATCGTTGCCCGATGTACAAGTTTATCCATGTGAAAAGATGTCCTGAAGTCAAACATGGAAAGACATTGCCTAATTACCAGCCAATGATGTAGCTTGTTAATAGGTGTGAGAGGAATCACCGATAATGATAATGACCCTCTAGGTACTGCAGTACAATTCATGTGGTGTGAATACATTATTCGATGTTGAAAACCACGCAAAATATTTCGGTCAAAGGCCATTGATGTAAACCTGTAGCCGGAAGTGAGAAACTTGCCATTGAGCACACAAGCTTCAAAGTACTGAAAGGTTTGTTCCTAAGTCAACTTCTTGGATAATGAGCTAATGTTGAGAAGAAGTGACCTGTCATAGGAGAGCCTTAACAAATCCAACATCTATGACATGAAATGAAGCAAATGATTTTTTGGAGGTGAAAATGATCTAGGGATACAAGGTTTAGGGTGGCGGTCATGAAAAATGGAGCCTGAAGGTATTGCAGTGGATGAGGCATTAGTTGGGTTGGTGAATTCTCTGAGCGACTTCTCTTGAACATATTGGCGACATTATGATGGATCGGTAGTGTTAACCCATGGATGGTGTAGAGGAACAATGGTGATGGTGAATGAAATAACCCAACCTGACTCGATCATGGTAATGGAGTGAAAATTTCATGTTCAAGATTGACCTGATACCAATGAATTTCTTCAAGTTTTCTTCCCTTCTTCCCCAGCCATTGCTGACCAGTACTTCTTTATCGTTGTCGAGCTTGAGGAGGATAACATATGCTTGTTCTATGATTTTCCCTTCGTGCAAACCTGTCTCTATGTTTTAGCGAGCCTAACAAGAGTGAAATTCGCTCTTTCACGGATGGACAAGTTTGTTGTTGTTGTTTTAATGAGTTTAATGACAAAGACAACTTAGTCCTTTTCATACTTAAAGAGTCTGAAAAGAGACGGAAAGGAAACTCCAGTAGTCCTTTTTCATGTTATAATCCCTTAAGTCCGAAAAGGTATAAAATAATACAAAAGGGATGACTTTTCAATAATTTTAGTAAGCCGAACAAGACAAGCGCTCGATCGTTTTGTGTAATGATCCCTCAGGTTCAAAAAATTAAAATGTAGAGGAGGGATGGCACTTCCATTTACTTTAACGAGCTGGAAAGGCCAGTAGCTCGGCAATCTTTTCATATTTTACGAGTCTAAAAAGATCTTAAAAGTGACTCGTTGTTGTTTTAATGAGTTTAATGACAAAGACAACTCAGTCCTTTTCATACTTAGAGAGTCTAAAAAGAGACGGAAAGGAAACTCCAGCAGTCCTTTTTCATGCTATAATCCCTTAAGTCCGAAAAAGTATAAAATAATATGAAAGGGATGACTTTTCAATAATTTTAGTAATCCGAACAAGACAAGCGCTCGATCGTTTTGTGTAATGATCCCTCAGGTCCAAAAAATTAAAATGTAGAGGAGGGATGGCACTTCCATTTACTTTAACGAGCTAGAAAGGCCAGTAGCTCGACAATCTTTTCATATTTTACGAGTCTAAAAAGAGCTTAAAAGTGACTCGTCTTTTAGGAACGAGTGATGTATCTGGGTAGCAATTGGTTCTTGGTAAGTTTGGAACTTTTCAAACACACTAGCGTAATGAAGGTGGCAAGTAGAATAACTCATCGCAGTTGTTCCTCAAAAGGGTAAACAATCAAGTGGAGGTGTATGATCAGCTAAAAGAGTGGAGGTGATGGTAAGAACACAACCAAGGCTCAAAAGGTTGATAGCAATGCAATCACAAAGGTTATTTACCGAGGATGGATTCATTTTTTAAGTAGCTTGAATCTTTAGAAACTATGCTTAGTGGCGGGTTTATTTTTTAACGAGCTTGAACCTTGTAGTAACACTACTCATTGCTAGGTTTACTTTTTAATGATCCTGAAGTTTACGAAAACATTGTTCACTGCTAGGTTTATTTTTTTATGAGCTTTAAATTTGCGGAAACATTACTCATTCCAGTCATATTTAAGGATGTCCCTTATTAGTAAGTTCATTTTTAATGAGCTTGCCCCATGTGAAACTTTGCTTAGGTGCCTTTTGGTTGCAGGCTAGGAATGACCAACTACAGAACTAAGAGTTAATAAACTACTGAGGTTAGGTAGGATAGTTTAGAAAAAGCATTTCCTTTGCTTTGTCGGTGTCGTCAACAAAGGTGAATGGTGGATCAGACCAATCACCTAACCTAAGTAGTTGAAGTTAGTAAAATACTACGGGGTTAGAGTTACGCAGGTTGCTTTTGACTTGCGTAAAAAACATTTGCATGCCCCTAGGTATAATGAAAAGTAGAGTTTCTAAGTCACCATATGGAAGTCCCTACATTTAATAAAGATTGTTTCGTCTGCGGAGCAGACAAAACACTTCCTCGACTCTGTCCATTGAAATAAACAAAGGTGAATGGTGTGAGCTTCCAATCACATAACCTTCGAGGAGATCTTGTTTCAGACTGATCCCATATCCTACACAGATGGGTGTGTCAGACCAATAATATAACCTACAACGAGGTGATCATTTTCCAAACTGATCCCATATCCTAAACGGACGGGTGTGTCAGATTAGTCATATATCCTACGAGGAAATCTATCTTTTCATCTGGGTTTACCTGCCAAAGCAAACCAGGGTGCATGCCCCCTAAGTTTTGTCACATTCACCGAATCACTCGTGTTCATTAAGTGGATGGACTGGAGGTTGATGAGACATTCCTTGTGCAAAGAGACCATTTAGGGATTGTGTTTGACTAGTAGCCATGTTTGAACTGGGGAATGAAAGCTGGTCAACAAGTTGTACCATTCTGCCTTCATACGGGAAACACATCACCCAAAAGAGTGTGGAAACAATAGCTCCCATGTTGTAAATGTAGTCATTCCCAAGGAGTATATTGTAATCTAGTGGCCCTTGGACTACCATCACGTTCAAATGATCAGTTTTCCTTCTCAAGGTTATAGGTTTATTTGGAAGGATCCCTAACAGTCAATTGTTTCCTTTATTGAAGCCTGACAAATTTCGAATCTTAGGCAAAAGCGATGGAAAACTAAGTGCTTTCCAAGCAGTTGAGGAAAGGATACTTACAGAAGCCCCTTCATCTATGATAGTTCCAGCCATGATCATTCTGTAAGCTTGTACTATGATTTGGAATGGTACATTAGATGGTAGGCGGGGTCCCGCTAGTAGATTCCAATCAAAGGAAATGACTAGATTACTTAGAGGAGGGACCGAATAAACAGTCGGATGAATCTCTTGAAATGTGGAACTTCCCTCCTATGGTAAAGGAACAGGTCGATTACCCCCATGTTCATCAAACTTTGTGTTAACAAAAATAATTTGAACGGTGTCGCTCTCATTCTCTTTGGAGACTGTATCATCGGAAGGTGGACCTTCTGAAGACGAAATTGGGTCGACTGCCATCTCGACTTGCTAAATTTTGTCCGGTGTGGACTTTGAGCTTTTATCTTTAATGATAGATGTTTTGACCGATAATAGAGGTATGTCAGTCAGATTTTCAACGAGCGATGGACTTGGCAAGAGTTTGTTGTATCTAGGTGGAAGTTGTTGCGGTGAAGTAGGACAGTTATCCAAGACACTTTTAGCTTCATCCAGAAGAGGACAACGGTAGAGGTCATGATCGCCTTCAAAAAACCTACAAGGAAATTTAGATCTTCGTTTTTTTCCATTGACTTCATTTTCTCTAGTTGATGGTGTACTCTCAACATGATCGACAGAGGTTGAAGACACTGGATTGTGAAAGCAGGGAGACCAGTCTCTTAAGATCCACAGGATGCAAGGAAAATCTCGATGATAGTGGTTTCCTTTGCAAATGACACATGGAGATTCAGGTTTGGAAGGTGTAGTTTGTGGATTTTTGCTGGATGATGCATGGTTGTCCCCTTTTGCAGCTAGCTTCTTCTTCTTCTTCTGCTTCCCTTTCTTCTTCTTCTTAGCTACTTGGTTTTTAGTATCACTAGTTTCACCAAGCAAAGAGGAATAAGGAGAGGGAGAAACAAATGAAGTAGAAGGTGGGGGAGCAACTCTAGTATCATCTAGTTGCTGATTTGATTGCTGAGGAATTATAGTGTTTTGAACGACAGAGGTCGAGAATAGCCAAACTGGCAGGCCAATTGTGAGTCCTGGAAGGGGCAATGTAGCCATATAAGGAGCACCAATATCTCCCCAAGAAGATAAAGGACTAGGATTGCCCCTAAGGGGAAATCCTTTATTGGTGGACTCCATTATCTCAACCTAAGATCAATGAAGGAACAAGGATGTTATTCTAAATTAAATGAATTTTATGACGCTTTGACACAAATTTCTTTCTCAATTTTTAAGATTCAAGAAAAAGCTAAAGGTGACTCTAGTCACCTTCGATTTTTAATAAGCCTGAAGTGACAAGTGCTCAAATGGACCTTTTCTTTTAAGGATTCGAAAAGGAACGAAAGTGACTACTCTGGAAATCTAGACAAATGGATTACCAAACCAATCGAAAAACTACAATATACAACTCGGTGGTAAATTAAAGAGAAGTTACCAAGGACTTTACATATGATAGTCAATCTTCCCAAATGTTGTGTTCAGTGCAATGCAATTGATAGGGCAGTAGACATGGCTTCCTAAGGATAAAGGATATTAGCATATTGTGGTCTCCCAATATATACTCGATGGTACGTGGGAGCACGAGTCCATACTGGCACTTGTCATGTCAAAGAGGAGGAATCACCCAACCTACAACGAAAACGATAGTTACCAAGCTTTACGATGCCAGAATACGTCTCTAGCCTAGACTTCTAGATGTTGTGCGTTAGGTTCCAAAGCATTTTTATGTTCATTGAGGTTTATTTTATAGTTGATCTTTCTTAAGAAGTTTTCCTTTCAAGGTTCACTGTGTGATGTAGATGTACAATTCCTAAATATGCAATCTAAATGATAAACGATCATTTGTCTTCTTTTAGCAATGAAAATCCTAGATACTAAGGAAAGAAGAGTAATATTATTTCAATAGAGAGCAGAAAGCGCACACGAAATGCACTTTTCCTAAATCAATTTATGCATGCAGTCTAAATGCAAATGCACATGCATGTATTTGTTTTTCCATTTCCTTAATGTGATATTGCCAAAAAGAAAACTAAGTACAGATCTAAACTACTTTTCTTCAAAGCAACACTTTAGAAATTTCATTTCAAAAATGAAATGAATACTAAGACGACACTTTCAATACTGAATTGAAAACTGCTTTCGACACTTCAAATATTGACATTTCAAATCAAATACAATGCAAAAGTACAATCGACTATCTAAAAGAAGAATACTTTATGACACTCTTTTTCATGATTGAAAACGACAATTGTGAAACTTTTGAATCAAAAGATGACTGTTTGATTAAGCAACTTTTTTGAAAGAAGGACTATAAATGATTAAAAAATACATAAAAAAAAACATTCACAATTCCTTATCAATGGAGGCTGAATAATGTGAAGTAGGAAGGCTTAAGCCAGCAAATCTACTGAATAGAGTTGAAAACAATGAAGAAAAAACCAAAATCCAGAGAGGGAAACAGTCTCATTCAATCATCACACCTTTCCTTAAGGGAAACAAGGATGCATCTTGCCTGCAGCACATGGGAGGTGTGATGCATCCAGACTGCCAATGAAAGATAGTATGATGGTCCAGGGATGAGACTGAGCTTGGTTTTCACTCACAATTTGTAGCTAAGTTCAGGGATTTAGGCCGAGCCTATGATGGACAGTAAACACAAAGTATAGAGGTATGATCTAATGAGGTTATTGATCTACCACCAGGGCACTTAGGAATTTTTTAGGTCAGATGTTCAGTTCATAAACCAACCTGAAGATTGACTGAAGTAGCATTGATCTACTTTGCAGTTGCATAGCAAAAGCAGTTCGAAGGATAGTTGGCTTAACTTAAGGCTCCATCTATAGTTTATAAAGCAAACAATAGTAACAAACAAACAAACTATTCATTCCCCAGTGGAGTTGCCATTTTGTTTCCGGGAAAACTACTGTCTATTCAGATCTGATAGTTCCACTAAGATGGGTAGCTATCTTAGAAAGAAAAAATTCAAAGTAACTTATGTTTTCCTTTATGGGAGATAGATGAGAGAGAACCAGAGAGAACCAACCTTAGTATTTTTCTTGGCTGCTTGCCCGTTTCCTCTCTCCTTTGATAGAGCTTTGCCACTCCTGTTGTTGGGAAAAGTATCCAATACGGAATGACCCTATCCCAATCTAAGGGTGATAGTACCTCAGCAACAACTGAATGCAAAGCTATTCAAGATTACTTCTTTATGAGATGAGAGAGAGAAGAGAAAGGGGATCCACTAACCGTTATCTTCCGCTAATGGTTGATCCAATCTTCCCTCTTTGCTGCTTGCTCCTAGATCCTTTCTCTTTCACTGGCCCAGCTACACAAAGATCCTGTAAAAGCACAAGAAAAGGAAACTACAAGAAGCATACATCCATAATCGATTCAGGGATTAGAATAAATCAAATATACAAGCATCAATTCACCATTGAGACACATGCATATAGAAGAACCTCAAATACTTTATTAATGGAAGAAGTAAAGTTCTGAGAGTGTTACAACCATAATAGGCCCAATCCAGCAACACCTCCCAACAGAAAGAAATCTCCTCTTCACCTCCTTCAAGCAAATCACCCAATAGTTCTATACTCAAACCAACAGCACTTCCTTACTTGCACAAAATTCCAGCCTCCTTAGACCTCATGAGAGAGCTCTATATATAGGAGTTTTGGAGAAAGGATGAGTCAGCTTGAGGCTGGCATGAAGCTGACTAGTGTCCTCTCCCACTTTAGTTATTCTTCAGTTCTTGAGTCCACTTGGAGATTCTTGCTTCCACTTGGAGATCAAGACCCTCTTACTCATCACAAGGCGAATTCCTTGACCCAAGTGTCAGTTTGGAAGCTTCCTGGGCAATTGACACCTTGCAGAATGACTGTGCCACTTGGCCAATCTTGCCCAGCGCAGGTAGCCTTCATTGATTTTGACATTCAGCACAGGTACAGAGTGGAGCAGTTGACATTCAGTGCAGATGCTCAGTGGAGCAGCTGACATGATCCAGAAATAGCTTGTTTTTGAGTGTTTTCAGGTGGAGAACTGATTTTCAGTGCTATGGTTTGCTGACCTTGTTCCTCTAGGGGTAAGAACAACATGTTTAGGGACTTTGGGTCCCTCAAATTATTGACATTTCATGCTTCATGCTGTTAGGCACAAAAATGTCTATAACAGTTGCCCCCTAAAGTATGAGGTCGTTTATCGGGTGAAATGCTTTATCAGGAGGATCCGAAGTTCATTCAATCGTTGAGAGGTGCCCTATAATAAATTACAATACAATACATTATTTTTCATTCTGCTTTCATGATCTAGCTGAGGCGGGCATTCCCATGCTCAGCTTTATAAATTCATTTTGGTACATATAACAGACGACCGTCTAATGATAAACTGATAATTCTCAACTGAAATTATCATCCTTTGAGTAGGATGTACATATCAAATGCCTTTATATTTCCTGAATATATATCGCAGCCCGGATGGATGAAACTAGATCCGGGGTCTTCAAACTCGTTCGATCTTCACTCTAAGTACAAGTCGATCCATGTGAGAAATGCGCTGAAGTCGAACATGGAAAGACATCGCTTGATTACCGGTCAATAATGTAAACTGTTAACAAGCGCAAGAGGAATCACCGATAATGATGATGACCCTCAAGGTACTACAGTACAATTCACGTGGTGTGAATATAGGACTTGGCGTCGAACACCACGCAAAATCTTCTGGTCGAAGGTCATTGATGTATACCTGTCGCCGGAAGTGAGAAACTTGCCATTGAGGCATGCAAGCTTCAAAGTACTGGGGGGGTGTTCCTAGATCAACTTCTTGGATAATGAGCTGAAGTCGACAAGAAGCGATCTGTCAAAGGAGGGCCTTAATGAATCCCACATCAGTGACATGGAACGGAGCTAATGATTTTAGTGGAGGTGAAAACAATCTGTGAGATATGATTCAGGGTGGCGATCATGGGTGGATGAAGGATAATGTATGGCAGTGGATGGGACACGGTTGACTCTTTCTGAACAACATCTCTTGAACATATAACGACACTGATGTGATGGATCGGTAGCATTACCCCAAATATGGATGGTTTGGCGAAGACCATGGTGATGAGACTGGTGAATGAAACAACCCAACCCGATGTGATACGGAGGACAAAGTGTCATGTTGAAGAGCAACTTGCTACCATTAAAGCTTTGAGGTTCTCCCAATTTTTCCCCAGTCATTTCTGACCAGTACCTCTTTATTTTTGTCAAGCTTGAGGAGGATAACATATGCTTGTTCTATAACCTACCCTTCGGGCAAGCCCATCGCTATGTTTTAACGAGCCTAGCGATAGGGAAACTCGTTCTCGTCTAAAGACAAGTTTGTCGCTATTTAATCATTTTAACGAGTCTAGCGACAAAGACAACTCGGTCCTTTTCATTTTTAGAGAGTCTGAAAAGGTACAGAAAGTTAACTCCAAAATTCCTTTTTCGTCATCTAATCCCTTAAGTCCGAAAAAGTATAAAACAATACAGAAGGGATGAATTTTTGATAACTTTAACGAGCCGAATAAAACAAGTGCTCGACCTTTTTGTGCAATAATCCCTCAGGTCCAAAAAGATTAAAATCTAGAGGAGGGATAGCTCTTTCGGTCCTTTTAACGAGCTGGAAGGCCAAAACTCGGCAAACTTTTCATAGTTTATGAGTCAATTGAAAAGAGCTCAAAGAAGACTCGCCTTTTGAGGAACGAGTGATAAACAGGGATAGCAACAGATTCCAGGTACAGGTTGGAAATTTCCAATCACGGCAGTGTCACAAGGATGGCTAAGTGAAATCACTCTTCGCAGCTGTTCCTCAAAATGGGTAAACAATCATATGGGGGTGAACGATCGGCCAAATGGAATGGAGGTGGCAGGTGCAAACACGACCAAGGCTTTTCATGGCTAATAAATTTACGATCACAATGGTTATTTACCGAAATAGGTTCATTTTTTATTTAAAAATGAGCTTAAACTCTGGAGGAAACATTGCTCACTGCTTTTATTTATTTTTTAACGAGCATGAAGACCGCGTTAAAACTGCTCGGATCTTGCGTTTATTTTTAACGAGCATGAACTTTATGCTAAAACTGCTCGATTATACCAGTCATAAGATAAGAATGTCTCCTGAAAGATCCCATTTTTTATAGAGCTTGCGCCTTACCAAAGCTATGCTCCTACTCATCCTTTCTTCATGCAAGTTCGGAAACGGCTAATCCCAAAAACAGATAAATAACCGCTCTTAGCTTGCACTCCAAAAGGTTTGCATGCCCCCAGGTACAAAATACAATTTCAAGGCTGCCCCTACTTATCCGATAAAACATTTGTTTTAAAGGGTGAGGCTTACCTCTTCCTGGCTACCCAAAGATTGTTCTATTAATCTTTCAAACTGAACACTTCCTCGGCAATGTCTACCGAAATAGACAAGGGTGAATGACTGTTGTCAAACAAGTAACCTTGACAAAAGAACCTTATTCCAGAACAACCCCTCTTCCAAATACGGACGGGGTACGGACTAGTCATATTCTTTCGCGGAAATTCTACCTTATACCCAGGGTTTCCTCTGCCCGAAGCAGACCAGGATGCATGCCCCCTGGGTTCCAGTCCCATCTTTCCGAATTACTCGCACTCATCGAGAAGGAGGACTGGGGGTGGAGACATTTCTTGAGTGAATAGACCATTGAGGGTTGGTATTTGACTATTTGTGATGCGTGATCCCGGAAATGAAAGTTGGTCTACGAGCTTGACCACCTTTCCTTCGTGTGGAAAACACATTACTCTAAAGAGTGAGGAGACTATAGCTCCCATGCAATATATATAGTCTCGTCCAAGGAGTAGGTTATAATCCAAGGGTCCTTGAACAACCATCACGTTCATTTGAACGGTCTTCCCTTTCAATGTAACAGGCACATTGGGGAGGATCCCTAATGGTCGACTGGTTCCTTTATCAAAGCCCGAGAGATTTCTTATCTCAGGCAAAAGCGCTGGGGAACCCAGTGCTTTCCAAGCAACAGAGGAAAGGATACTCACAGATGCCCCTTCATCAATGATAGTCCCAGCCATCACCATTCTATAAATTTGGACTATGATTCTGAATGGTATACTGGCTGGCAACTGGGGTCTGCCTAGTTGGTTCCAATCAAAGGACACAACCAGGTTGCTTGGTGGTGGGACCGAATACACGGCCGGATACGATCCTGACGATGTTCCTTCCTGCGATAAAGGAATGGGCGCATTGCCCTGATGCTCATCAGAATCTGTGTTGATGAAAAGAATCTGGATGGTGTCATCCTTATTCTCTCTAGTGAGGGTGTCATTTGAAGATGAATCTTCAGTGACGGTGTCATTTGAGGATGAAACCTCTGAAGGAAGAACCGGGTCAACTGCCGTATCGACCTTTAGACTTTTGTCTGGTCTGGATTCAGTAGGTTCATTTTCAATGACTGATGCTTCAGCTGACCACTTGAGTGGGCCAGCTGTATTTTCAACCAACGAAGGACTTGGCACGAGTTTTTTGTATCTAGGAGGAAGTCTCAACGGTGAAACCGGACGATCTTCCAAAACTCTCTTTGCTTCATCTAAGAAGGGACAACGGTGGATGGCGTGATCGCCTTCACACAGTCTACAGGGGGATCTTGCTCCCCCCTTTTGTCTTGAACCTTCACTTTCGCTGGTTGACGGTAAGCACTCAACCTGGCTATCAGAGGTTGATGCTCCCGAATTGTGCAACCGAGGGGACCAGTCCCTTAGTATCCGGGGAATACAGGGACAATCTCTATGGAAGTGGTCTCCTCTACATATGACACATGGCGATTTAGGCCCGGTCTGTGCTGTGTGTGGGTTTTTGTTAGATGTCTTTTGCTTGCCCCCAGTCGCCTTAGGCTCCTTCTTCTTCTTCTCTTTCTTCTTCTTTTCCTTCTTCTCCATGGGAGCTTGGCTTTTGCCAGCCCCACCTTTCGAAGATGAAGGATTGGAGGAAGAGTTATAGGAAGTAGAAGGCCGGTGGGCAGCTCTAGACTCATCTAACTGTTGACTCGACTGTTCAGGAACCATGGTGTTCTGAACTACATTAGTTGAGAATAGCCAAATAGGCAGGCCAATTGTCAGTCCTGGAAGCGACAATGTGGCCATGTGGGGCGCACCAACTTCTCCCCAAGAGGAGAAAGGACTAGGATTTCCATCATGTGGAATTCCTTGGTTGGGGCATTCCATGTTCTCAACCTAAAGATCAACACAGGAATAGGAGGTGATTATGTTCCATTTAAAATAAATTTTATAACGACGCTTAGACACAACTTGCTTTTTCACTTTTTAAGAGTCGAGAAAAAGCTAAAGATGACTCTAGTCTCCTTCGATGTTTTAACGAGCCTGAAGTGACAAATGCTCGGATGGACTTTTTCAGTTATAGAGTTTGAAAAAGGCCAAAATAAACTGCTCTGGAGTTCTAGGCAGAGGGTGTGCCAAACCTTTCGCAAAACCACAGAATACATTTTACGGTATGAGTGGTCGATCTTCGTGAATGCTGTGTTCACTGCATTGCGATCGGTAGGGCGGCTGACACGGTTTCCTATGGATAAAGGCTTTGATCCTATAGGGGTCTCCCAATATATACGCGACGGTACGTGGGAGCACAAGTCCGTATTGATACTTATCGCTTCATCGTGGAGGAATCACCCAACCACTCAACGCTAAGATATCATGTTTAACGACGCCGGAACACGTCTCTAGCTTAGACCTCTATGTGTTTGCGTTATGTTTCAATGCGTTGTTATGTAAATTCAATTTATTTTAAGGTTGATCTTGTTTAGCAGTTTGCCTTTATGGATCACCACGAGATGTATAGTAACACTCCTAAATGCAGTCTAAGATGATAAGCAAGCTTTTCAATCTTTCAACTTTGAAAATCTTAACTACTGAGGGAAAAGAAAGATAACACCTTTTCACACAGATCATAGAGCACACACTAATGCATTTTCCCTAAATCAACATGCAAACTGTCATAATGCACATGCACAATGCAAGTATTTCTTTTCTCTTTCTTAATGTTGGTGAAATACAAAAAGAAAGCTGTTGTATAACTTTGAATTCAATTTCAAGCGAAAGCAAACAAGTTTGTCCAAAATCAAAAGACACCTTAAGATTTACTTGTTTCGACACTAGAAATATATGAATTCAAACCATATGATGAAAGCGAAAGCCCAATCAGCTATGAACAGCAAACAAACTAACTCTTAAGATCAAACCGACACTTAATCACAGGTCTAGATCTAAGAGGTCACAGCAAGACTAGTTCACTTTTCGTTATGGGAAACTGTAAATGCACAAGAAATACACAAAGAACAAACACAGTTTCTTTATACAACCGAGGCAGAATAGTGACAAGGAAAGATGGTTTCAGATAGGCACATTGACTGGTAACAAACAACAAAAACAAGAGTGAAAACAGGGCAAGAAACAACAGGAAACCCCAGTAGCACAAGGCAAGACTGGTCCAGCGCAGGTGGGACACTGTCTGTTTGACCTTCAGCGCAGGTAGCCCCTTCGGGAACTGCGCTGAAATGCAGACAGCCTTTGTACAGCCTGCACTGAAGAACGAAACTTTCGTTTCTCTTGGTTTCCGGGTCACAGATTGCTAAAAAATTCACAGTTTTTGCTCAAATCAGAAGCTATCAGTCAAGGACACACTAAGGGATGGAAAGGAGGATGAAAAGCTATCACTAAGAGCTTATTAGAGTCCTTGTGGATCAGCTCTTCAAATCATAAACTTGCCCAGAAACTGAGCTAGAGTAGCTGCCCTCTACTTTGTATTTGAAAGATCCAAATACAGTTCGATTCGGTACTCCCTTTGTTTATGAAATGAATAGCAAAAAACACAAACAACCAACAAGATACGATCCCCAGCGGAGTCGCCAATTTGTTGTTGGGAAAAGTATCCAATACGAAATGACCCTATCCCACTCTAAGGCTGATAGTACCTCAGCAACAACTGAATGCAAAGCTATTCAAGATTACTTCTTTATGAGATGAGAGAGAGAAGAGAAAGGGGATCCACTAACCATTATCTTCCGCTAATGGTTGATCCAATCTTCCCTCTTTGTTGCTTGCTCCTAGCTCCTTGCTCTTTCACTGGCCCAGCTACACAAAGATCCTGTAAAAGCACAAGAAAAGGAAACTACAAGAAGCATACATCCATAATCGATTCAGGGATTAGAATAAATCAAATAGACAAGCATCAATTCACCATTGAGACACATGCATATAGAAGAACCTCAAATACTTTATTAATGGAAGAAGTAAAGTTCTGAGAGTGTTACAACCATAATAGGCCCAATCCAGCAACACCTCCCAGCAGAAAGAAATCTTCTCTTCACCTCCTTCAAGCAAATCACCCAATAGTTCTATACTCAAACCAACAGCACTTCCTTACTTGCACAAAATTCCAGCCTCCTTAGACCTCATGAGAGAGCTCTATATATAGGAGTTTTGGAGAAAGGATGAGTCAGCTTGAGACTGGCATGAAGCTGACTAGTGTCCTCTCCCACTTTAGTTATTCTTTAGTTCTTGAGTCCACTTGGAGATTCTTGCTTCCACTTGGAGATCAAGACCCTCTTACTCATCACAAGGCGAATTCCTTGACCCAAGTGTCAGTTTGGAAGCTTCCTGGGCAATTGACACCTTGCAGAATGACTGTGCCACTTGGCCAATCTCCCCCAGCACAGGTAGCCTTCATTGATTTTGACATTCAGCACAGGTACAGAGTGGAGCAGTTGACATTCAGCGCAGATGCTCAGTGGAGCAGCTGACATGATCCAGAAATAGCTTGTTTTTGAGTGTTTTCAGGTGGAGAACTGATTTTCAGTGTTGTGGTTTGCTGACATTGTTCCTCTAGGGGTAAGAACAACATGTTTAGGGACTTTGGATCCCTCAGATTATTGACATTTCATGCTTCATGCTGTAAGGCACAAAAATGTCTATAACAACTCCTTTCTCACTTGTCCCGCTTCAAAGAACACCTGTAGAGGCAAAGCAACAAAATACAATCAAAGCATAGAGATCTAAAATACCATAAGCAATGTAGAATCAAATTTACATTAACCATACAAATGCATACACAAATACAAAATTCAGAAATATACAAGTATATGGAGGAAAACTCAAATAACTTTATTGATAGAAGTAGAAGAGAGTATTACAACCCAACTATCTAATCTATCACCATCCTCCCAGCATGAAAGCCCTCTTCACCTCATGAAAATCTAGATCACCCAACAATACAATGTATCAAGGAGAAACCAATAGCACTTCCTTACAGGTTACAAAATTTCAACCCCTAGATCTCTGGGATGAGGGATCCATATATAGATATTTGCATGGAGGTGAGTCAGCTTTTGGGTTTTTGATTAGTGTCATTTCATTGATAGTTATTGGTTCCACTTAGAGATTTCATGATCTCTTACTCACCCCTCGACGAATTTAGAGAGGCAAGTGTCATATGAGAAGTTTCTAGAAGATTCTCCGAGTTTCCACCTAGCAAACTGCCTCTGCCATTTGTCTTCTCTCACTCATCACATGCTACAAAAGGGATTTTTAGTATGCATCACTGTTGTGGGGAAAAATTCCTATGCAGGACGATCCTATCCACCTAAGGTGTGACAGTGCCTTAGCAACAAACAGAGACAGCTATTCTAGTATTCTTCCTTTATGAATTAAGAATGAAGAGAGATGGATGGACTAACTGGTGTCTTCCGTTTGTCCCTCGATCCGGTTTCTCTTCTCTTTGGGAGTTCACAGCTACCTGCCTTCTCGCTCGCCCAGCTTCAACAGGTCTTTGCAAGATAACAAGAGAAGAAAACTACACATAGACATAGATTCATAATCATAACTAGTTCAGGATTAGAAGTAAACTAAACATACTAATGCAATCACACATCAAAGATACATCAGTATATAGGAGAAACCAAGATAGATTTATTGATGAATAACAAGGTTCAGGAAGAGATACAACCCAGAGGGCTCCAATCCAGCATCTCCTTCCCAGCAAATAGAATTCCTATCTTCACCTCCCTTCAAAGCATTAAGCACCCAATGATTCCAATCTCAAACCAACAACAATTCTTTGCAATAACAAAATTCCAGCCTCTAGATCTCATGGAGGAGAGATCCATATATAGATGTTTGGAGAGAGGATGAGTCAGCTTGAGATCTGACTAGTGTCCTCTCCCTCTGTCAGTTCTTGATTCCACTTGGAGGTTCTTGTTTCCACTTGGAGATTTGGAACCTCTTACTCATCATAGTCGAATTCCCTGAGGCAAGTGTCATTTTGTAAGCTTCCTGGGTTTTGACACCTTGAGAAATGAGCTTGCCACATGTCCACTCTCGCTCAGCGCAGGTAGCCAGTGTTGGCTTTGACATTCAGCGCAGGTAGCCAGTGTTGGCTTTGACATTCAGCACAGACAACCAGTGGAGCCATTGACATGATCCTGAATTGACTTGTTTTTGAGCAGTTTCTGGAGGAGAACATCTGTGAATTGCTGTGGTTTGTTAGCCTTGTTCCTCTAGGGGTAGGAACAACATGTTTAGGGACTTTGGATCCCTTAGATTATGGACATTTCACGCCCAATGCTGTAAGGCACAAAAATGTCTATAACAGTTGCCCCCTAAAGTATGACGCCGTTTATCGGGTGAAATGCTTTATCCAGGAGGGTCCGAAGTTCATCCAATGCTGGGAGGAGACCTGTAATAAGATACAATACAATACATTATTTTTCATACTGCTTTCATGATCTAGCTGAGGCGGGCATTCCCATGCTCAACTTTATAAATTCATTTCTTTTTACATAGAACATACAATCGTCTGATGGTAGACTGATAATTTTGATGAAATTATCATCCTTTGAGTAGGATGATTATCTACTGCAATGATGTACATGTCATTGCCTTTATCTTTCCTGAATATATATCGCAGCCCGGATGGATGAAACTAGATCCGGGGTCTTCAAACTCGTTTGATCTTCACTCTAAGTACAAGTTGATCCATGTGAGAAATGTTCTGAAGTCGAACATGGAAAGACATCGCTTGATTACCGGTCAATGAGGTAAACCGTTAACAAGCGCGAGAGGAATCACCGATAATGATAATGACCCTCAAGGTACTGCAATACAATTCACGTGGTGTGAATAAAGGACTTGGCGTCGAACACCACGCAAAATCTTTCGGTCGAAGGTCATTGATGTATACCTGTCACCGAAAGTGAGAAACTTGCCATTGAGGCATGCAAGCTTCAAAGTACTGAAGGGGTTGTTACTAGATCAACTTCTTGGATAATGAGCTGATGTCGACAAGAAGCGATCCATCAAAGGAGGGCCTTAATGAATCCCACATCAGTGACACGGAACGGAGCTAATGATTTTGATGGAGGTGAAAATGATCTGTGACATATGATTCAGGGTGGCGGTCATGAAAGGATGAAGGATAATGTATGGCAGTGGATGGGGCTTGGTTGACTTTTCTGAATGACTTCTCTTGAACATATGGCGACACTGATGCGATGGATTGGTAGCATTACCCCAAATATGGATGGTATGGCGAGACCATGGTGATGTGACCGGCGAATGAAACAACCCAACCCGATTGTGGTACGGAGGAAAAGTGTCATGTTCAAGAGCAACTTGCTACCATCAAAGTTTTCTTGAGTTTCTCCCAATTTTTCCCCAGTCATTGCTGACTAGTACCTCTTTATTTTTGTCAAGCTTGAGGAGGATAACATATTCTTGTTCTATAACCTGCCCTTCAGGCAAGGCCATCGCTATGTTTTAACGAGCCTAGCGATAGTGAAACTCGTTCTCGTCTAAAGACAAGTTTGTCGCTATTTAGTGATTTTAACGAGTCTAACGACAAAGATAACACAATCCTTTTCATTTTTAGAGAGTCTAAAAAGGTACATAAAGTTAACTCCAAAAGTCCTTTTTCGTCATCTAATCCCTTTAGCCCGAAAAAGTATAAAACAATACAGAAGGGATGAGTTTTCGATAGTTTTAACGAGCCGAACAAAACAAGCGCTCGATCTTTTTGTGCAATAATCCCTCAGGTCCAAAAAGATTAAAATCTAGAGAAGGGATAGCACTTCCTATCCCTTTAACGAGTTGGAAGGCCAAGGACTCGACAATCTTTTCATATTTTACGAGTCAGTTGAAAAGAGCTTAAAGAAGACTCGTCTTTTGAGGAACGAGTGATAAACAGGGTTAGCAGCTGATTCCAGGTACAGGTTGGAATTTTCCAATCACGGCAGTGTCACAAGGATGGCTAGGTGAAATCACTCTTCGCAGCTATTCCTCAAAATGGGTAAACAATCATATGGAGGTGAACGATCGGCCAAATGAAAAGTGGAGGTGACGGTGCAAACACGACCAAGGTTTTAATGGCTGATAAGGTTACATTCACATTGGTTATTTACCGGGTGGTGGTTCATTTTTTATTTTAAAATGAGCTTAAATGCTGGTGGAAACACTTGCTCATTGCTTATGTTTATTTTTTAACGAGCATGAAGTTCGCGTTAAAACTGCTCAGATCTTGCGTTTATTTTTTAACGAGCATGAACTTTGTGCTAAAACGGCTCGAAATACCAGTCATATGATAAGAGTGTCTCATTGAGATTCTATTTTTTATGGAGATTCATCTCACGAAGCTTTGCCCCGGATCCTTTCGTTATGCAAGTTCGGAAACGACTAATCCTACGAGTTTGAAGGGTTAGACCTACAGGTTTAAAGGGAAGACAAAAATTTAAAAAATAAATAGCCGCCCCTTGCTTGCACTCCAAAAGGTTTGCATGCCCCCAGGCATAAAGTACGATTTCAAGGTTACCTCTACTTCACTTCCGTCAAAACATTTGTTTCACCGAGAGAGACCTACCTCTTTCAGGTTACCCAAAGATTGTCTCGTTAATCTTTCAAACAAAACACTTCCTCGGCAATGTCTACCTAAATAGACAAAGGTGAGCGACGTAGCCCGCCAACTCACATAACTTTGACAAAAGAATCTTATTCTAGAACAACCCTCTTCCTAGACGGACGGGGTACGAACTAGTCATATTCTCCCGCGGAAACCTACCCTATAACGAAAGTTTCCCTGCCGAAGCAGACCAGGACGCATGCCCCCTGGGTTCCAGTCATATCCTCCCGGATTAAACGCGCTCATCAGGAGGACGGACTGTGGGTTGAGACACTTCTTGCGCGAATAGACCATTTAGGGATGGTATATGGCTATTTGCGATGTGTGATCCGGGAAACGAAAGTTGGTCCACGAGCTTGACCATTCTTCCTTCATGCGGAAAACACATTACTCTAAAGAGTGATGAGACGATGGCTCCCATGCAATATATATAGTCTCGTCCAAGGAGTAGGTTATAATCCAAGGGTCCTTGAATGACCATCACGTTCATTTGAACGGTCTTCCCTTTCAATGTTATGGGCACATTGGGGAGGATCCCTAAAGGTCGACTGGTTCCTTTATCAAAGCCTGATAGATTTCTTATTTCAGGCAAAAGCGATGGCGAACCAAGCGCTTTCCAAGCAATAGAGGAAAGGATACTCACAGATGCCCTCTCATCAATGATAGTGCCAGCCCTTACCATTCTATATATTTGAACGATAATTCTGAATGGTATACTGGCTGGCAACCGGGGTCTGCCTAGTTGGTTCCAGTCGAACGAGACAACTAGGTTGCTTGGTGGTGGGACCGAATAGATGGCCGAATATCACTCTGACGAACTTCCTTCCTACGATAAAGGAATGGGGGCATTGCCCCCTTGTTCATCGGAGTCAGTGTTGATGAAGAGAATTTGGACGGTGTCGTCTTCATTCACCTCTGTGATGGTATCATTTGAAGATAGAGCCTCTGAAGGCAATACCGGGTCAACTGCCGCCTCAACCTTTTGACTTTCGTCAGGTATGGATTCAGACGGTTCATCTTCAATGATAGATGCTTCGGCTGACCACCTGGGCGGGTGTTATAGACATTTTTGTGCCTTACAGCATTGAGCATAAAATGTCCATAATCTAAGGGATCCAAAGTCCCTAAACATGTTGTTCCTACCCCTAGAGGAACAAGGCTAACAAACCACAGCAATTCACAGAAGTTCTCCACCAGAAACTGCTCAAAACAAGTCAATTCAGGATCATGTCAATGGCTCCACTGGCTATCTGCACTGAATGTCAAAGCCAACACCGGCTACCTGCGCTGAATGTCAAAGCCAACACTGGCTACCTGCGCTGAGCGAGAGTGGACATGTGGCAAGCTCATTTACCAAGGTGTCAAAACCCAGGAAGCTTCCAAAATGACACTTGCCTCAGGGAATTCGACTGGTGATGAGTAAGAGGTTCCAAATCTCCAAGTGGAAGCAAGAACCTCCAAGTGGAATCAAGAACTGACAGAGGGAGAGGACACTAATCAGATCTCAAGCTGACTCATCCTCTCTCCAAAACATCTATATATGGATCTCTCCTCCATGAGATCTGGAGGCTGGAATTTTGTTATTGGAAAGAATTGTTGTTGGTTTGAGACTGGAATCATTGGGTGCTTAATGCTTTGAAGGGAGGCGAAGATAGTAATTCCATTTTGTTGGGAAGGAGATGCTGGATTGGAGCCCTCTTGGTTGTATCTCTTCCTGAACCTTGTTATTCATCAATAAAGCTATCTTGGTTTTCTCCTATATACTGATGTATCTTTGATGTATGATTGCATTTGTATGTTTAGTTTACTTCTAATCCTGAACTAGTTATGTTTATGAATCAATGTCTTTGTGTAGTGTTCTTCTCTTGTGATCTTGCAGAGACCTGTTGAAGTAGGGCGAGCAAGAAGACAAGTAGTTGTGGACTCCCAAAGAGAAGAGAGACCGGATCGAGGGACAAACGGAAGACACCGGTTAGTCCATCTATCTCTCTTCATTCTTAATTCACAAAGGAAGAATACTAGAATAGTTGTCTCTGTTTGTTGCTAAGGCACTGTCACACCTTAGGTGGATAGGATTGTCCTACATAGGCATTTTTCCCCACAACAAATTGGCGACTCCGCTGGGGAGATTTGTTTTAGTCATTTTATTTGTGTCTCTATCATTGTTTGTTTCATAGACTCAACAGCAACAATCGAACTGCATCTGCTATTCTCAGTTGCAAAGTAGACAATTGCTGCCTTGATCCAATCACTGGATTTGTCTATGATCTGAACAATGGACTCACAAATGATTTGATTATCCTTTGTGATAGATCTTAGTACCCCCTCAAAGCATCCCTTTTATTGTACCTTGCTTGTTGCTTTTATTTGGCCTGAAACCATTGATTAATTAGCAATCTGTGACCCAGAACCCAGTGAGAAACTCTTGTTTCTCCTTCAGCGCGATCACTGTGAAGGCATTCTACATTTCAACGTAGGTCCCGTGAAGGCCACCTGCGCTGAATGTCAAAACCCTAGTGTTGAGGTTGCGCTGAACCAGTTTTGCCTTGTGCAGCTAGGGTTCTTTGCTCTCTGTTGCCCTGTTTTGATCTCTGTTTTTTGCACGCTGTAACCAGCATAGGTACCAGTCTGATAACTCCTTTTCTCTGCTTAAATTCCACCTCCTTTTGTACAAAAAGACTGTGAGTGTTTTTATGTGTTTGTGGCGTCATTTACAGTTTTCCTTTGCATGAGTGAAATAATCATCCTGTAGCCCTTGATTCAGATCTGTTCACTGTGATCTTAGGAGAGAGTTCATTGGCTATTTACAGTTGATTATACATTTGCTTTTGCTTATTGGTTTGAGTTTGTCTCTTTTAAGTGTCGAAACAAGTGTTCATTTCAAAAGTCGCAAAGTGTTGTAATCTCTTCTACCCTTGTTGATTTCGAAAAAGTAAACTTTTTTATATTTGTCATTTAAAAGCAAATTCAAAGTTGTACAAAAAGCTTTCTTTGTAGGCATCAATACTAAGAAAGCGGAAAAAAAACACCTGCATTGTGCATTTTCATTTTGATAGTTTGCATGCTTGATTTAAGAAAAGTGCATTAGAGTGTGTTGCTTGCTCTTTGAGAAAAGATGGTGTCTTTCTTTTCCCTTAGTAGCTAGGATTTTCAAAGTTGAAAAGATATAAAGCTTGCTTATCATCTTTAGACTGCATTTAGGAATTGTACCATACATCTCGTGGTGATCCAGAAAGACAAACTTCTAAAAAGATCAACTTAAAATAAATTGAATGAACTTAACAATGCTTTGCAACATAACGCACAACATAGAGGTCTAGGCTAGAGACGTGTTCCGACGTCGTTAAGCCTGGTGACTGTCGATCTCGTGGAAGGTGGGTGATTCCTCCTGAGGGACGATAGCGCCAGTACGGATTGTGCTCCCATGTACCGTCGCGTATATATTGGGAGACCCCTATAGGAATATAACCTTTATCCTTAGGAAGCTGTGTCGGCCGCCCTACTGATCGCAATGCACTGAACACAGCATTCAGGAAGATCGACCGCCCGTACCTTAAAAAGTATTCTGCGGTTTTGCGAAAAGTTTGGCACACCCTCTGCCTAGAACTCCAGAGCAGTTTCTTTTGGCCTTTTTTAGACTCTATAACAGAAAAAGTCCATCCGAGCATTTGTCACTTCGGGCTCGTTAAAACATCGAAGGAGACTAGAGTCATCTTTAGCTTTTTCTCGACTCTTTAAAAGTGAAAAAGCAAGTTGTGTCTAAAGCGTTGTTAACAATTTATTTTAAACGGAACAATCACCCTTTATTCCCGCGTTGATCTTTAGGTTGAAAAGATGGAGCCCACCAACCAAGGAGTTCCCCTTGGTGGAAATCCTAGTCCCTTCTCCTCTTGGGGAAATGTTGGTGCGCCCCACATGGCCACATTGTAGCTTCCAGGACTGACAATTGGCCTGCCGGTCTGGCTCTTTTCAACCAATTTCGTTCAGAACACCACGATTCCTGAACAGTCGAGTCAACAGTTAGACCAGACAAGAGTTACCCACCAGCCTTCTACTTCGTATAATTCTTCCTCTCCTCCTTCCTCTTTGCTTGACGGAACTGGTAGAATAAAAAATCGAGTTCCTAAGGAGAAGAAAGAGAAGAAGAAGAAAGAAAAGAAGAAGAAGGAGCCAAAGGCGACTGGGGGCAAACAAGTGTCGTCTGACAAAAATCCACACACAGCACTGACCAGGCCTAAATCACCATGTGTCATATGCAAGGGAGACCACTTCCACAAAGATTGTCCCTGCATCCCTCGGATACTAAGGGACTGGTCTCCCCGTTTGCACAATTCGGTAGCGTCGACCTCTGATAGCCATGTTGACAGCTCACCGTCAACTAGTGGAAGTGAAGCCCCAAGACATAGAGGGAAAGCTAGATTTCCCTACAAACTGTGTGAAGGTGAACATGCCATCCACCATTGTCCCTTCTTAGACGAGGCAAAAAGAGTTTTGGAAGATCACCCGATTTTACGAGTGCAACTTCCTCCTGGATATCAAAAACTTCTGCCAAGTCCTTCACTAGTTGAGAACCCGGCTGGCCCACTCAGGTGGTCAGCCGAAGCACCTATCATTGAAGATGAACCGTCTGAATCCATACCTGACGAAAGTCAAAAGGTTGAGGTGGCTGTTGACCCGGTTGTGCCTTCATAGGCTCTATCTTCGAATGATACCATCATAGAGGAGAATAAAGACGACACCGTCCAAATTCTCTTCATCAACACTGACTCTAATGAACAAGGGGGAAATGCCCCCATTCCTTTATCGCAGGAGGGAAGTTCGTCAGAGCGATATTTGGCCGTCTATTCGGTCCCACCACCAAGCAACCTAGTTGTCTCGTTCGACTGGAATCAACTAGGCAGACCCCGGTTGCCAGCCAGTATACCATTCAGAATTATCGTTCAAATATACAGAATGGTAATGGCTGGCACTATCATTGATGAAGGGGCATCTGTGAGTATCATTTCCTCTATTGCTTGGAAAGCACTTGGTTCGCCTGCGCTTTTGCCTAAAATGAGAAATCTATCAGGCTTTGATAAAGGAACCAGTCGACCTTTAGGGATCCTCCCCAATGTGCCCATAACATTGAAAGGGAAGACCGTTCAAATGAACGTGATGGTTGTTCAAGGACCCTTGGATTATAACCTACTCCTTGGACGAGACTATATATATTGCATGGAGGCCCTCATCTCCTCACTCTTTAGAGTAATGTGTTTTCCGCATAAAGGAAGAGTGGTCAAGCTCGTGGACCAACTTTCATTTCTCGGATCACGCATCGTAAATAGTCATGTACCTTCCCTAGATGGTCTTTTCACACAAGAAGTGTCTCAACCCACGGTCCGTCCTCCTGATGAGCGCGAGTAATCTGAGAGGATATGACTGGACCCCAGGGGGCATGCGTCCTGGTCTGCTTCGGCAGGGAAACTTTGGGTATAGAGTAGGTTTCCGCGAGAGAATATGACTAGTCCGTACCCCGTCCGTCTAGGAAGAGGGTTGTTCTAGAATAAGATTCTTTTGTCAAAGTTATGTGAGTTGGCAGGCTACGTTGCTCACCTTTGTTTATCTCGGTAGACATCGCCGAAGAAGTGTTTTATTCGTGACCGTGAACGAGACAATATTTGGGTAACCTGAAAGAGGTAAGCCTCTCTCGTTAAAACAAATGTTTTGGCAGAAAAGAAGTAGAGGTAACCTTGAAACTCTGTTTTATACCTGGGGGCATGCAAACCTTTTGGAGTGCAAGCAAAGAGCAGTTATTTATCTGTTTTTTGGGTTAGCCGTTTCCTAACTTGCATAAAGAAAGGTGCGGGGCAAAGCTTTGTGAGATGAAGCTCCATAAAAAATAGAATCTCAATGAGACACTCTTATCATATGACTGGTATAATCGAGCAGTTTTAACGTGGACTTCATGCTCGTTAAAAAATAAACATAAGCATCGAGCAGTTTTAGCACAAAGTTCATGCTCGTTAAAAAATAAACGCAAGATCCAAGCAGTTTTAACGCGGACTTCATGCTCGTTAAAAAATAAACATAAGCACTACCCGGTAAATGACCACTGTGAATGTAACCTTATCAGCCATTAAAGCCTTGGTCGTGTTTGCACCGTCACCTCCACTTTTCATTTGGCCGATCGTTCACCTCCATATGATTGTTTACCCATTTTGAGGAACAGCTGCGAAGAGTGATTTCACCCAGCCATCCTTGTGACATTGCCGTGATTGGAAAATTCCAACCTGTACCTGGAATCAGCTGCTAAATCTGTTTATCACTCGTTCCTCAAAAGACGAGTCTTCTTTAAGCTCTTTTCAACTGACTCGTAAAATATGAAAAGATTGCCGAGTCCTTGGCCTTCCAGCTCGTTAAAGGGACAGGAAGTGCTATCCCTCCTCTAGATTTTAATCTTTTTGGACCTGAGGGATTATTGCACAAAACGATCGAGCGCTTGTTTGTTTGGCTCGTTAAAACTATCGAAAACTCATCCCTTCTGTATTGTTTTATACTTTTTTGGACTTAAGGGATTAGATGACGAAAAAGGAATTTTGGAGTTAACTTTATGTACCTTTTCAGACTCTCTAAAAATGAAAAGGACCAAGTTATCTTTGTCGTTAGACTCGTTAAAATCACTAAATAGCGACAAGCTTGTCTTTAGACGAGAACGAGTTTCACTATCGCTAGGCTCGTTAAAACATAGCGATGGGCTTGCCCGAAGGGCAGGTTATAGAACAAGCATATGTTATCCTCCTCAAGCTTGACAAAAATAAAGAGGTACTAGTCAGCAATGACTGGGGAAAAATTGGGAGAAACTCAAGAAAACTTTGATGGTAGCAAGTCGCTCTTGAACATGACACTTTTCCTCTGTACCACAATCGGGTTGGGTTGTTTCATTCACCGGTCACATCACCATGGTCTCGCCATACCATCCATAATTGGGGTAATGCTACTGATCCATTGCATCAGTGTCGCCATATGTTCAAGAGAAGTCGTTCAGAAAGAGTCAACCATGTCCCATCCACTGCCATACATTATCCTTCATCCGTTCATGACTGCCACCCTGAATCATATGTCACAGATCGTTTTCACCTCCATCAAAATCATTAGCTCCGTTCCGTGTCACTGATGTGGGATTCATTAAGGCCCTCCTTTGACGGATCGCTTCTTGTCGACATCAGCTCATTATCCAAGAAGTTTGATCTAGGAACAACCCCTTCAGTACTTTGAAGCTTGCATGCCTCAATGGCAAGTTTCTCACTTCCGGCGACAGGTATACATCAATGACCTTCGACCAGAAGATTTTGCGTGGTGTTCGACGCCAAGTCCTTTATTCACACCACGTGAATTGTACTGCAGTACCTTGAGGGTCATTATCATTATCGGTGATTCCTCTCGCGCTTGTTAACGGTTTACCTCATTGACCGGTAATCAAGCGATGTCCTTCCATGTTCGACTTCAGAACAATTCTCTCATGGATCGACTTGTACTTAGAGTGAAGATCGAACGAGTTTGAAGACCCCAGATCTAGTTTCATCCATCTGGGCTACGATATATATTCAGGAAAGATAAAGACATTTGACATGTACATCCTTGCAGCAGATGATCATCCTACTCAAAGGATGATAATTTCACCAAAATTATTAGTCTACCATCAGACGATTGTCTGTTCTATGTACAAAAAATGAATTTATAAAGCTGAGAATGGGAATGCCCGCCTCAGTTAGATCATGAAAGCAGTATGAAAAATAATGTATTGTATTGTATCTTATTACAGGTCTCCTCCCAGCATTGGATGAACTTCGGACACTCCTGGATAAAGCATTTCACTCGATAAACGACCTCATACTTTAGGGGGCAACTGTTATAGACATTTTTGTTCCTTACAACATTGAGCATGAAATGTCCATAATCTAAAGGATCCAAAGTCCCTAAACATGTTGTTCCTACCCCTAGAGGAACAAGGCTAACAAACCACAACAATTCACAAAAGTTCTCCACCAGAAACTGCTCAAAACAAGTCAATTCAGGATCATGTCAATGGCTCCACTGGCTATCTACGCTGAATGTCAAAGCCAACACTGGCTACCTATGCTTAATGTCAAAGCCAACACTGGCTACCTGCGCTGAGCGAGAGTGGACATGTGGCAAGCTCATTTCCCAAGGTATCAAGACCCAGGAAGCTTCCAAAATGACACTTACCTCAGGGAATTCGACTGGTGATAAGTAAGAGGTTCCAAATCTCCAAGTGGAAGCAAGAACCTCCAAGCAGAATCAAGAACTGACAGAGGGAGAGGACACTAGTCAGATCTCAAGCTGACTCATCCTCTCTCCAAAACATCTATATATGGATCTCTCCTCCATGAGATCTGGAGGCTGGAATTTTGTTATTGCAAAGAATTGCTGTTGGTTTGAGACTGGAATCATTGGGTGCTTAATGCTTTGAAGGAGGCGAAGATAGGAATTCCATTTTGCTGGGAAGGAGATGCTGGATTGGAACCCTCTGGGTTGTATCTCTTCCTGAACCTTGTTATTCATCAATAAAGCTATCTTGGTTTTCTCCTATATACTGATGTATCTTTGATGTATGATTGCATTAGTATGTTTATTTTACTTCTAATCCTGAACTAGTTATGTTTATGAATCAATGTATTTTTGTAGTGTTCTTCTCTTGTGATCTTGCAGAGACCTGTTGAAGCTGGGCGAGCAAGAAGACAAGTAGTTGTGAACTCCCAAAGAGAAGAGAGACCGGATCGAGGGACAAACAGAAGACACCGGTTAGTCCATCTATCTCTCTTCATTCTTAATTCACAAAGGAAGAATACTAGAATATTTGTCTATGTTTGTTGCTAAGGCACTGTCACACCTTAGGTGGATAGGATCGTCCTGCATAGGCATTTTTCCCCACAACAGTGGGCCAGCCGGGTTCTCAACTAGCGAAGGACTTGGCAGGAGTTTTTGATATCCAGGAGGAAGTTGTGCTCGTAAAATCCGGCGATCTTCCAAAACTCCTTTCGCCTCATCTAAGAAGGGACAACGGTGGATGGCATGATCGCCTTCACACAGTTTGCAGGGAAATCTAGCTTTCCCTTTCTGTCCTGGGGCTTCACTTCCGCTAGTTAACGGTGAGCAGTCAACATGGCTGTCAGAGGTCGACGCTACCGAATTGTGCAAACGGGGAGACCAGTCCCTTAGTATTCGAGGGATGCAGGGACAATCTCTGTGGAAGTGGTCTCCCTTGCATATGACACATGGCGATTTAGGCCTGGTCAGTGCTGTGTGTGGATTTTTGTCAGACGACACTTGTTTGCCCCCAGTCACTTTTGGCTCCTTCTTCTTCTTCTCTTTCTTCTTCTTTTCCTTCTTCTCCTTAGGAACTCGGTTTTTTGTCTTACCAGTTTCGTCAAGCGAAGAGGAAGGAGGGGAGGAAGAATTATATGAAGTAGAAGGCTGGTGGGTAACTCTGGTCTGGTCTAACTGTTGACTCGACTGTTCAGGAATAGTGGTGTTCTGAACGACATTGGTTGAAAAGAGCCAGACCGGCAGGCCAATTGTCAATCCTGGAAGTGACAAAGTGGCCATGTGGGGCACACCAACATCTCCCCAAGAGGAGAAGGGACTAGGATTTCCACCAAGGGGAATTCCTTGGTTGGTGTGCTCCATTTTTTCACCCTAAAGATCAACGCAGGAATAAAGGATGATTGTTCCGTTTAAAATAAATTGTTAACGACGCTTTAGACACAAATTGCTTTTTCACTTTTAAAGAGTCGAGAAAAAGCTAAAGATGACTCTAGTCTCCTTTGATGTTTTAACGAGCTCGAAGTGACAAATGCTCAGATGGACTTTTTCCATTATAGAGTCTGAAAAAGGCCAAAAGGAACTGCTCTGGAGTTCTAGGCAGAGGGTGTGCCAAACTTTTCACAAAACCGCAGAATACTTTTTAGGGTACGGGAGGTCGATCTTCCTGAATGTCGTGTTCAGTGCATTGCGATCAGTAGGGCGGCCGACACAGCTTCCTAAGGTTAAAGGTTATATTCCTATAGGGGTCTCCCAATATATACGCGATGGTACGTGGGAGCACAATCCGTACTGGCGCTATCGTCCCTCAGGAGGAATCACCCACCTTCAACGAGATCGACAGTCACCAGGCTTTACGACGCCGGAACACGTCTCTAGCCTAGACCTCTATGTTGTGCGTTATGTTGCAAAGCGTTGTTAAGTTCATTCAGTTTATTTTAAGTTGATATTTTTAGAAGTTTGCCTTTGTGGATCACCACGAGATGTATGATAAAATTCCTAAATGCAGTCTAAAGATGATAAGCAAGCTTTATATCTTTTCAACTTTGAAAATCCTAGCTACTAAGGGAAAAGAAAGACACCATCTTTTCTCAAAGAGCAATCAGCACACTCTAATGCACTTTTCCTAAATCAAGCATGCAAACTATCAAAATGCAAATGCACAATGCAGGGGTTTGTTTTTCGCTTTCTTAGTATTGATGCCTACAAAGAAAAATTTTTGTACAACTTTGAATTTGCTTTTAAATGACAAGTACAAACAAGTTTACTTTTTCAAAATCAGAAAGGTTAGAAGAGATTACAACACTTTACGACTTTTGAAATGAACACTTGTTTCGACACTTAAAAGAGACAAACTCAAACCAATAAGCAAAAGCAAATGTATAATCAACTGTAAACAGCCAATGAACTCTCTCCTAAGATCCCAATCAATAGATCTGAATCAAGGGCTATAGGATGATTATTTCAGTCATGCAAAGGAAAACTGTAAATGACACCACAAACACATAAAAACACTCATAGTCTTTTTGTACAAAAGGAGGCGGAATTTAAGTAGAGAAAAGGAGTTATCAGACTGGTACCCATGCTAGTTACAGGCTGCAAAAATCAGAGATCAAAACAGGGCAAAACAGAGCGGAGAACCCCAACTGCACAAGGCCAAACTGGATCAGCGCAACATCAACACTGGGGTTTTAACATTCAGCGCAGGTGGCCTTCACGGGACCTGCGTTGAAATGCAGAATCCCTTCACAAGGGTCGCGCTGAAGGAGAAACGAGAGTTTCTCACTGGGTTCTGGGTCACAGATTGCTGATTAATCAATGGTTTCAGGCCAAATAAAAGCAACAAGAAAGGTACAATCAAAGGGATGCTTTGAGGGGGTACTAAGATCTATCACAAAGGATCATCAAATCATTTGTGAGTCCATTGTTCAGATCATAGACAAATCCAGTGATTGGATCAAAGCAGCAACTATCTACTTTGCAACTGAGAATAGCAGATGCAGTTCGATTGTTGCTGTTGAGTCTTTGAAACAAACAATGATAGAGACACAAATAAAATGACTAAACAGATCTCCCGAGTGGATTTGCCAATTTGTTGTGGGGAAAAATGCCTATGCAGGACGATCCTATCCACCTAAGGTGTGACAGTGCCTTAGCAACAAACAGAGACAGCTATTCTAGTATTCTTCCTTTATGAATTAAGAATGAAGAGAGATGGATTGACTAACCGGTGTCTTCCGTTTGTTCCTCGATCCGGTTTCTCTTCTCTTTGGGAGTTCACAGCTACTTGCCTTCTCACTCGCCCAGCTTCAACAGGTCTCTGCAAGATCACAAGAGAAGAACACTACACAAAGACATAGATTCATAATCATAACTAGTTCAGGATTAGAAGTAAACTAAACATACTAATGCAATCATACATCAAAGATACATCAGTATATAGGAGAAAGCAAGATAGCTTTATTGATGAATAACAAGGTTCAGGAAGAGATACAACCCAGAGGGCTCCAATCCAGCATCTCCTTCCTAGCAAATAGAATTCCTATCTTCACCTCCCTTCAAAGCATTAAGCACCCAATGATTCCAATCTCAAACCAACAGCAATTCTTTGCAATAACAAAATTCCAGCCTCTAGATCTCATGGAGGAGAGATCCATATATAGATGTTTGGAAAGAGGATGAGTCAACTTGAGATCTGACTAGTGTCCTCTCCCTCTGTCAGTTCTTGATTCCACTTGGAGGTTCTTGTTTCCACTTGGAGATTTGGAACCTCTTACTCATCATAGTCGAATTCCCTGAGGCAAGTGTCATTTTGTAAGCTTCCTGGGTTTTGACACCTTGAGAAATGAGCTTGCCACATGTCCACTCTCGCTCAGCGCAGGTAGCCAGTGTTGGCTTTGACATTCAGTGCAGGTAGCAAGTGTTGGCTTTGACATTCAGCGCAGACAGCCAGTGGAGCCATTGACATGATCCTGAATTGACTTCTTTTTGAGCAGTTTCTGGTGGAGGACTTCTGTGAATTGCTGTGGTTTGTTAGCCTTGTTCCTCTAGGGGTAGGAACAACATGTTTAGGGACTTTGGATCCCTTAGATTATGGACATTTCACGCTCAATGCTGTAAGGCACAAAAATTTCTATAACAATCACAACCCTTTTGTGTAATAGGTGAGATGCATCGGACCCTCAGCATGGAGCAATCTGTATCGTCCAGTTTTGACCAGTTCTGAGTAGTTTCTCAGGGAGAACTTCTAGGAAATAACATAAGCGGTTGACCTTGATCCTTTAGGGTATGAAACAACACTTTTAGGGGTTTAAGAACCCTTGGTTTATCGACATATTTGATTGGGTTGTAGTGCCCAAATATGTCTATAACAATCTCCAGTTGGACTTGTTCCTTGTCTTCACCTCGATGATTGTTCCAAATGGGTGGGATCGCATGTGTGTGCACATTGACATGCATGCTACTGAATTCCCTTGCATGTGATCATTGGAGCTACTAACCTTGTCTACTCTGTGTCTATTGCTTGGATGGATCTAGAACTTATACGAGCATAGTTGCATCCATTTGTGCATGTTGTGCTCCCTATTGTACTTTTTCCTTCTACAACTCATTCTCTCATCTATGTAGCTCATGTTCTTCCTTGAGTTACTACTTCAACCCATGCAACTACTTTTCTATTCCATTCTCTACCTTCTCATGATCTTCATGTCACATCGTGACCTCATATACTCAGTCTCCAATGTTTCTTTCATCACAAGTGGATTGGGTTGAGCTTGCGACCTTGTTCTGCCTATGTGTTGTCAACAACCTTTGTCTTGCATTCATTGTGTGCAAGTGTGTTGCCTTTTGCTACTGCTGATGGTGCTACTTGTTGTAATGCTACTACCATATTGTCTTTATGTCCTTTTCTATGAAAAACTTGGTTTCTTTGTGGGTGGGCAAGGTCATAGACACTTGATCGACTGCATCCACAAGTGTGCTCTGAATGATGTCTTCAACTCTGCTCTCCTAGAAACCATTGTACCTCTGCTGCTGAGAGGTAGATGAAAACCTGCGGTACTTAGAGACATGGTAACACTCATGGGAAACAATATATCAGTCAAAAAAAAAATGAACTTGAGGATTGACTTGCAACACACCTGTGTGAATGATCATGAAGGTTGCATAATTTCCGTCGGGAGGTTGGTAGACTGACTACCAAAACTGAAAAAGGCATAGTCTCAGCTATCAAGAGGTTCACTGACTACTAGAAATGTGCAATGCATAGTCCAACTTGGCCTGTTGAGCACTAAAACTTCACAATGCACAATTTCAGCCAATAGTTACATGTAACCAAAAAACTGCATTGCAGAGTATGTGGGGCCAGTAGGACACTTCCTCTAAGAATTGCAGAATGCAATTCTATAGGCTAGTTTTGGGCCAAACTTGTGCAATTTATAGAGGGAAGGAAGATCCTTCACTTCTGGAAATGCGTAGTGCTAGCCAGGAAGGGCATAGTCCGGCCCAAGGCAGCCCAGATCAATTGATGGGCAACTGAAAACATGAGAAGTGTGGATGCATGGTGAGATGAGTGCAAACAAGAGTGAATGATCATTCATGCAAACAAAAAGTGCAAGATTCAGAAAACATGAAAGAATGCATGTGTGAAGTGAGTCACCGCAACAACGACTGTCTATGAAAAACAAGGTCATGCATGCAAAAGCAGTGAGATGCAAAAGAAAACTTAAACAGTGCTTCTATAGCCTAACATATGTCAAAACACCAACAAGTTCTCAATGAAATCAAGCAGACAACACTCACATGAAGTGAAACACAAAAAGCGACAAAAACACAGTGTAAGACATGAAAAGCGGGCTTACCCCCAAAACAACTAAGTTGAATGTGCTGACGACTCCTTGATGCAATGTGGATGTTAGAGTTGCAAGGTCAATGTGAAGAATGAGCTCTACACTGTATGGTTGATGAGTTTTGATAAAACTGAGCTTGTGACGTGCATGCCACAAATCTAGGAGAAGAGACACTTGGTGGCAGGTTTCTAAAATGATCCTTTCATGTAACCTCTAGTTGCTAAAAATAGATCCTTGAATCAAGGGATGCCTTGTCATGTTGCCTTGGGAGAAGAATTTCATGCATGAAAATTAGTTTTGTTAGGTCCCAGAGGGAATGGGTCAACCTGAAGGCACATGCAATAGTTTGCTTGACTAATGAGAAAATTTGTGAATTTTTGGGAGGGAGCTGAGCTCACTACCCAGATGGATTATGCAATTTCTGGGCTGACTAGGTGATTGCTACCTAGAATTATATAATTGATGGGTTGAGCAATCCTGCTCAGACATATTATGTAGTTTTTCTTGTCAAGCTTAATATGTAGAATTGCGCAATTCTAGAGCCTAGCAGGCTTCTAGTCAAGATTGTGTAATTTCTTGGAGGGAAGGTTTGTTCCCCTCCAAAATTATGCAATTTCTTGGGGGAGTTTCTCAGCCTGTAGCTAGACCATGTCTGAAGAAAAAACTAGTGAGAGGGATGCAACAAGCTATCATGCATAGGCTTGTAATCTACCACAAAACCACTAAATCTCGTGTACTTGACAATGTAAGACATGTTGCTAAGGATGGTTGGTAGGGAGGCTCCAAAACAAGGAAAAGGAAAAAAATTGGAGGGTGGTTATAGCCACTACAACACTTAGTGACACACTACTAGAACTCCATCTCTCTCAATGGACCTTGTTTGTCAGAAGAATGTTTAACACCTCCAGAAGTATTGTTCAATTCTATATTCGTCTTGGTTTCCACACTTGATTGGTCGTAATATGTAGCATCTACCAAGCCCTTGGTAGGTCGACACACATTTGAAGCCAAGCCAACATAGTTGTTTCAATTAGGGATGATGGGTATATTGGTGCACAATCAGTATAGTTTTCAAAAATTTAGTTTAATCTCTGGTGTTGCTTCGCTGCCAATAGGCCTAGAAAATACCATGGTGGAGTCACGCAGGAACAAAAGCATCACTCTGCTGTCATCGAGTTTGTTCAATACCCTGGTGGAGTTACTTGCATCACCTCTCTGTGTACGAAGCCTTTCTCTCCATTCGCCTTATTGATTTTTCATTTTTTTTGAAAATTTTCAATTTTCATTTTTCATTTTCATAGTTGTGCATAACACTTATTAATCTCGGAGGTGGAAGAGGGATTCCAACTTATTGAGAGAATAATAGGTTTTTCCTTTAGAGAAGTATTTTATTATATACCTCTGACAATGTTGTTAAGGTTTTCCCCCTTCCATACTCTACTTGACTGAGCCGCTAAGGATTACCAAAAAAAACTGACTAGAGTAGGTGACAATAGTTAGCATGCAAGTGTCATGTTTTCACCAAGATTCACTTCGAATAGTACGTATTTTCCATCAATGTATCATGGACTAAAGACAACAATTTCTTACATAAGAGAGCATACAATAGATACCCAAATTTTTATAGTTTTACAAGTCCTCTTATACTTTACCTAGCTTGTTTCAAGAGTCACACATAGTCCATGTGAAACTAACCTATGGAAAATAAAAAGAAAACAATCCAGAAAAGAAAAGCAAGAATCAGAAACAAATGTGAAAGAAAAGTGAGTAAGAAAACAAACAAGAAATTGAACATATTCACAAAGAAAGAAGCAAACATGAATGCAAGTAAATAACTCAAAATAAAACACTACTCCTACTCCTAAGCTAACAATATAGGGGCTTGATCACATGAAGTAATATTTCCAATGTAGCCATTGTCGCATTGATTGACCCATATTAGTGAAGCCATTGTTTGTCAACAAGAAATTTATGTGAATCGACAAACAAGAAAGATATAACAATGAATAGAAACACAATCCGATTTTACAAGCATCCATGGAACAAAAATGAGTGAAAGTTCATGACATACCCTATGTGGACTTGCCATGGTGTTGTGCTACCCTATGTGTAGATGTCGAGTGTATGAATTCTCTTGACTATGAAATGCAAGTAAACTTGAGAAAGGTAGACCACTTATGTTGCACAAGTGTGCTTTCTCTGTAAGATTCCTCCAATGCATGAGCAATGGGATCATCCAGCTAGAGTGGAGGAAGTGAAATATGAGTGTTTGGTTGATCTTCAATGTGAAGTAGAGAGTGATGAGGGGCCTTACATGTTTCAACAATTTCCTAATCAGAAGTGAAACCAACCTCAGGACAACAAGGGATTAATATAACCATCTGCTTGAGCTAAAGTTCCTTGGAAATCTGGGGGATTTCGACTTCGTCGACAGATAAATCATTGTATACCAATGCTTTAGATAGATTAAAAACGATTGAATCAACATTGTGACCGAATGAAGAAGTAGAGAGATCACAACAACCAAGGTCAGAAAATTTGAAATGTTTTTCAACATCCTCATTGATCCAAATGGATCCTATAAAACCCTCTAAGTCTTCTAAAGATAAAAACTATCGCAAAAGAAGAACTCTTAGAAATAGCGGATAACACTATTAGGACAGAAAATCATGAAGAAATGACCCAAAACAAAGCTATCATAGGCGTGGACAATGATGCATGAGAGCCATCGGATCTGGCCGATCAATGGTCTAGATTTGATTGGAATATTTCAATTGGTAGTGGCAGGTAGAGGATATCGGAGTCTAACATATGAAAATTGTGATCGCGATAAACGTCGGTCAATGAGGACCATCGAACAATTGTGCAGATCGATGACCCATGTTAACTCGCGATATCACAATTAGTGATTACATAGGAGTTCTCACAAATGACCTGGGGGTCTATGCGATATGCAATTGCGATCAATCACATTGTAATATCACATTGGAGCTAAGAAAGGAGTGGAGCCAATAATAATTATGACTATGATAGCATAACCCAATTAACTTATGAATGATATTTGATATATTTTCATATCTGGAGAACATTTTCTAGTGTATTTTGCATTTTTTCTAAAATGAATGAAATACAAAGGAAATGCACTGATGTAATGAAACTGGACCCTAAAGGGTTTATTAATGCAATTGTATATTATTTCAAGTCTGATATGAGCCATTTTGCAAGAATTTCAATGTTCTAATGTATTTTATTAATACAAAGGGAAAGCGCGAAACAAGTGGGATTTCAAATGGTCCATAGGTGGTAAGTGGTTTTGGCTGGGCTCCGCCTGGGCCCATACACTGGTTGCCAGGTGGCCAAGCCCCGGAGAGAGAAAACCACCCCTTTCGGGCATTTAACCCCCATATGCATGAGCCACCTAAAATGAACCCCAACCATTGGATCAAGATCTCTCAGATCAACTGTGGAGATGCGATGGCGATATAAAGGCGGACCTGATAGGAGTTATAAGGCAAAATTTATAATATTTCAAATCCGATAAATGGTAGATTGGCGGATTTTCACATTTTCTAGTGTATTTCTCTATGTAAATAGAGAACACTATTTTTGGAAATTTCAAAGGCCCAATGGTCCATTCCATTACATAAAAGGTGGCCACCATCCCTGAAGACATTTAGCAATGATTGCAAACGCTCAGAGGGGGATCTGAGTGGATAGAGGCCGAGAGCCAAAGAGCTTGAGAAGAGGAAATGAACAGGTAGTGTTGATTAGCTTTAAAGCCACAAAAGATAGAAGACAGAGTCAGGAAGTGCTGAGACAGAGAAGAAACAGAGACAAAAAGTTAGTAAGGAGAGTCTGTGTACTAAGAAAGACTTGGGCGATCCAAGTAAAGCCTTGCTATTTTGTATCTGTTGTGTGAGACTCAAATTGAGCTCACCTTTGTAAAATTATTCTTTCGAAGACATAATAGAAAGGTCACCATTGACGGTTGGACCAAGAGACATAGCCTAGGAGTGTTGGGTGAATTCCTTGATTAAACTTGTTGTGTTTATGTGTATTCTTCTATTATGTTTCTTTAACTACTTCGTTGTCTATGTATTTCACAATCTTATTGATCCATTGCATAAAGTAACATAGGTAGATCCATGCACATGAGTCTATAGTACCTTAATAATTGTCTAATATCTTCATAATAAGATCACTCATGATTTGATGAATCATGAAGAGGAGTACATCAGAAGTAAGGATGCTCATCCTTTGTGTTTTAAAAATAACAACTGATAGATTGGACAGATTTTCGGAGGAAAATGTGTCCTCTTCGCAATCTAATTGTAGACTAACATCTGACATGTCCTGTGAATGATTAGAACTAGAAACATCTGTAAGTGAGCTTTCACAGAGGAAACCAATAGTGGTATAATCACGAGGGATGTCAAGATAAAGCGAATGAGGCACGGATAGAAGGGAGTCATCCTTCACTGTGAGTTCTTCTTTAGATTCCCACGCACACTCATCATGAATGACAGTGCAAGTTGGATGCATAACACCAACTCTGTCGACAACTTGATCCTCGTTCATAACAGGTGAGGAGTCTAGAATGGAAGAACACAAGAAAATGCAATCCATAGGATCAACAAAATGCGGGGACAGAGGTTGAGGGAATGAATGCATGTGACAACCAATAGGCTTGCAAGCCAAATATGCCCAGATACCAAAAGAAATGGGTTGGGAGGATGTGAGAGTTCAATAGATGTGTGTACATAATATCCACCTATACTTTGCAATGTTGGAGTTGTCTGATGAGGTGAAGGCTGAAATTCACTTGTGACAGCAACTGTGACTGCCTATGATTGCGCAGCTCCATCACTGAAGTGCATTGAGTGGGATCCGAATGATTTCAAGAATTGGGGATTTGCAGATATGTAAAGAAGATACTCAAATATTCCATTAAGAAATTCCCAATCAATTTCATCTTCAGAAAATCGATACGAAAGATTACAAAAGCATGTGTCAAACTGTTCAATGGATTAATTGGATTCTTTTCATAATTCTAGAATTTATTTTTCTAGTGCTTTATGGTTAAAGTGATTGAAAGCATGTCAATCTCTCCAACTAGATGAGCAAGAGAATGAATATATTTTTCAAGCAGCATGGCACACTAGTGCATTGGATGCCCTCGAAGCATGTAGACAAACAAAATGCAGGTCATGTATTCTTCAAATATTCCATGTTTTTCTCATGAGCCTACAACATCGACTACGTGCCTAACCAAGGCTACATGGCCTCCACCATCATTTCCATAACACATTCACTCTGGAAGAGAAACTCTATAGTTAGTCAAAATAGATATGTAGATATTCAAAATAGGTGTGAGGACTCAGCTTGTCATCTGGCCCTCAGATGGCCAAAAGATTGATGGTGTTGGACCCACTAACATGTCAGGGGATCTCCTCAATATGATTTCCCAATTATACTTCATACCATTTGTTGTAGGAGTCCCAACACTGGGTCGTATGATAATGCCTTAACTGTGGTTTCACATAGAGGCAGGTAAGATGTCCTTGTTGGTAGCGATAGTGTGACATATGTAGTAAGTCAAGGAAGGTGCATGAATGATCGTAACACACGGAAAGAGAGGTGAGCATGCCCCTTGGAAACCTGTGTTAGCATAGAGTTAAGAAGGGAACACACAAGCAAAGATGCATTACAACATGGAAGGCAAGGTAGCTAGAAATCCAAAATGATGGTTAAACCAACAACACATTTCAGAAATATTCATACATACATATATAGAAATAGCTACACATGCATGCGTAAGAAAAAAGATAGATATATCATTTAGATTACTCAAGCTAGATAAAGTAAAATACAACATATGCATAAAATGTGATGCCTCTATTATATTAAGAAGTGTAAATTACATTCATTCAATAGATAGTGTCTAACCACTAGTTCGAACATCGAAAATTTACAACCACAACTGCCTGCTCCTCCAAAAAGATATGCTATCTTTGTTCAACAGAGAAGCCAAGGCTTGGCTGACCAAAAGCCTCTACAATGAGTTATGAGGTACTATTTATGGCAAAGGGTGGGGCAACCCTTCACATTCCCTTTTGAGATGATTCATTTATCCTCATGACTCTTCAACTACTCTATGAATATTATATTCAATTATCAACACTTGAACTTCCACTTAACATGATGTTACATTACAATGCACATGTGCCCATGTGAGACAAAATGGCTTGAGCAAGCATGCAAGATATCACTAACACTCAAACAGTTGTATTGATACCAACTCTTCGACATCCTTGTGATGGTTGAAGGTGGTGAGTTGATTCCAATCTTGGTATTCCATGATGGTGTCCATGTGCTCAATGGTGACATATTGCTAAATGAAACACTTGCCTTCATTCCATCTGGGTGCACTGATATGGCTCCTTTGTCCAACTCATCTGAGAGCATACACATGGTTGTCTTGGGTATGACCAAACCAACAACATGTTGATGCATAGTGTTTATGCTGCTGTCCAAGCATGTGCAAGTGGTGGTGCACATCAACTTGTCAAAATACATGTTTAGCTCCATTTTGACTTGCTTCTTGTATTCACCACGATGATTGTGCCAAATGGGTGGGGATTGCACGCATGCACACAATGACATGCATGCTGTTGAATTCCCTTGCATGTGATCAAGAATACTACTCACCTTTTCTACTCCATGACAGCTGCTGGGATGGATCTATAGCTTGTACGGGCATAGTTTCATCCGTTTGTGCATGTTGCGCCCCCTGTTGTACTTGTTCTTGCTGAAACTCATTGTCTTGTCTATGTAGATCTTGTTCTACCTCGAGTTGTTGCTTTAGCCCATGCAACTCCTTCTCTGTTCCATTCTTTTCCTTCTCACAATCTTCATGTCACTCCGTGACTTCATAGCCTCAGTCCCCAAATTTTCTTTCATCACAAGTGGATCTGCTTGAGCTTGCAACTTTGTTCTGCCTCTTTGTTGTCAAAAAACTTCCTCTTGCATTTAATATGTGCTAGCGTGATTCCTTCTACTATTGTTGATGGTGTTGCTTGTTGTAATGTTGTTGCCATATTATCTTGATGTCCTTGTCTACGAAGAACTTGGTGTCTTCATGGGTAGGCAAGTTCATAGACACTTGATCGATTGCATCCCCAAGTGTGCTTTGAATGTTGTCCTCGACTCTGCTCTCCTCCAAACCATTGTACATGTGCTGTTGAGAGATGGATGAACACCTTCAATACTCGGAGACACAAAAAAGCTCATGGCAAACAATTTGTCAGTTGAAAACCAAAACAAACTTCAGGACTGACTTGCAACATACCTGTGTGACTGATCATGAAGGATGCACAATTTCTGCTGGGAGGTCAAGGGACTGACTGCCAAACCTATGCAAGGAAGAGTCCAGGCTCTAAGGATGCTCACTGACTATTGGATTTGTAGAATTCATAGTCTAGCTTGGCCTGCTGGGGTCTGAAACTATGCAATGCACAATATCAGTGAACAGTGACATGCAATGAGCAGACTTCATTGCATAGTTTCTCAGGCCACCAGGACACCGCCTCCAAGAATTGTGCAATGAAAGTCTGAAGGTTAATGCTTAGCCAAAATTGTGCAATTTTTTGAGGGAAGGTAGAACCTTTGCTTTCAAAAATGCACAGTGTTAGCTGGGCAGGTCACAGTTCGGGCCAAGCTAGCCCAGACTGGCCGATGGGCGACTGAAAACATGAGATGTATGTATGCATGGTGAGATTAGTGCAAACAAGAGTGAATGATCATTCATGCAAACAACAAGTATAGGATTTAGGAAATTGGAAATCATGCATGTGTGTGAAGTGAGTCATTGTAAAGATGACTGTCTGTGCAAAACAACGTCATGTGTGTGACAATAGTGAGATGCAAAAAAAAATTGAAACGATGCTTCTACAAACTAGCATACATCAAAACACTGGCAAGTTCTCACTGAAATCAATAAGACAACACTGACACAAAGAGAAACATAGAAAGCGACAAAAATGCAATGAAAGAAATGAAAAATGGGCCTACCCACAAAAAAATTTAGCTGAATATGCCGACAAATCCTAAATGAAATGTGGGATGTTAGAGCTGTAAGGTTGATGTGAGGAATGGGTTATGCACCATCTAGTTGATGAGTTTTGATAAAATCGAGGTTTCGACGTGCATGCCACAAATCTAGGAAAAGCAACACAGCAGGAGGTTTCTGAAATGATGCTTGCACGTAACCTCCAACTGTTAAAAGTAGATCCCTAAATCAAGGGATTCCTTTGCATGGTGCCTTGGGAGAAGTAGCCCATGCATGCAAGTCAGTTTTTCTTGATCCCGGAGGCAACTGTCAACCTAGAGGCACATACAAAAACCTACTTGACTGATGGAAAACATTTGTGCACTTTTAGGAGGGAGCTAGGCTAGCTACCTAGAGGGATTTCATAATTTCTGGGCTGAGCAGCTAACTGCTTCCCAGAATTATGCAATTTCTAGCTTGAGAAGTTGACTTCTGCCTAGAATTGCATAGTTTATGGGTTGAGTAGTCTTGCTAGGACAGATTGCACAGTTTTTCCACTGAAGCTTGAGAGGCAGAATTGCACAATTTCTTGAGGGATCTGCTCAACCTGCAATTGGACCAACTCCGGAGAAAAAACCTATGAGGGGGATGAAAGAAGCTATCATGCACAGGCTGGAAATCTAATAGAAAAACACTAAAGTTTGTGTACTTAATAGTGCAAGAAATTTTACTGAGGATGGTTGGTAGGGAGGCTCCAAAACAAATGTTGGCTTATATGGGCCTAACCCAGGTTCGGAAGAATTATTTAGCCAAGAAAATCCCATAACTACTGGCCCTTTCGGCAACAGACCGAGAAGTGAGGGCTAAGGTCTTACCCGAGGTAGCAGGAGAGGGTGCTGGAACGAGGTTTCTACACCCTTGGGATGTCTAGATGTGGTTTGGAGTGTTCACACACTATTCTAGAGCTTCGCGCTGCTCTGTATTAACGCAGATCTAGAATACCCCTTATTCTCTATTAGTGAGTCGGTTATAGATTTACTCTATTCGATGGAATAATGTAATTCAAATGTACTTAGCAGGGTCTTTAAGAAAACATTTAATAGACTTAACCAATTCGTGTATTAAACCTAGATTCAGATGTATTTAAGTTAGAAGTAGTTGCACATAAATTAAACAGTCATATCATCCATATAACAAGCGATAAATCAGATGTAACACATAATTATAGAAACAACTTATATTTATTTACTTTCTTCACCAATACATCCAAATCCACCCTACCCACTCAGATGCAGGGGTCCACGCACACAACTTTGGACTCTTCCAGGCCTCTGCGCACACAACTGCAGAGCCTCGATCCACTACCAAAACCATCGACTCAGACTTACAGACACTTTCTGAATATTCTCCTAAAAATCTCATTACATTTTAGATCCAAAATCATATCCAAAAAGAACTTAGCTTCCTCTACCCATAGCTCCTTGCTTTCTTTATACATTTCTTTGGCCCATGATCAAAGGGTGGGCTAACTCTACTTACATTATATCTTGGTGGACTACCCTTTGAATCAATCTATTACCCTTCGCGCTCCGTGCATTTTGATGAGTCCTTATCCAAAATTTTGGTCTTTGTGCCACATGACCATTACGTTGGGCTTCCACTACCCAACAGTCCCCCAACATAATCATTGTGACTCATCTCGAGTCACTCAATGACGATCTTCTTGTGGAGCTCTATTATTAGCTTATGCATGGCACATTTCTCATCAACAAATTCTGTGGCGATTTGTTGTACTTGTTCCACCCGGGCCACTAATTCATTCGTGTCATTTACAGCTGCTTGCTTGGCATCACATACTACCTTCATATGTGCTAACTTGCCTTCAATCATTGTAGAAATGCCAAACACTTCATCAATCCAGGGCTAGACGTGTGCCTTAAGCACTGTTAGAAAATTATATATTACAGAGCAATGGAACACATAAAATATTGTAGAAATATAAACACAGAAAATGCATAAAACAAGAGAGACACAAATATACGTGGTTCACCCAGTTTGGGCTACATCCACAGAGAAACAGCCAGTCCTTCTTTTATTATATTATCCAGCAAACTGAAGAGATACAACCTCCAGAAGATTCGTTGTAACTCCCTCTTCGCACTCAATCTCCTCTCTCTTCCTCACTCAGAATACAAATATATATAGACGCAATACAATTCCCTCATATACAGTGACAGGTTGCCTTATAGGGCAAAAAACTCTAAATTAAACATAACTTCTACCGTCAGATCATCCGCCTAATGAACGGCCTAGATTGACTAGAAATTACTAGACTTTTACAAGGAAATTTTACATCTATTTTTTTAGCTTCAGTGGTGTTGCCCTTGAACCCCCGCCGAGGGACCACTGGCCCTTGGACCCCCCAGTCGAGGGGGATTAGCCCCCCAAGACCCTCGCGGCGGGCAAGTCCCCCCCCCCCCAACCCCCCCTGCATGGAGGGGTGTACAGTCTTCCTGGGGTATACATCCAGCTGAAACCTTTGAATACAGAAGATAATCAGGCTCCACACCCAACAATCTCCCACTTGGAGACTGAATATAGCAACTCCACCATTGCTTCATTTTCTAGACAATGACTCCACCTTAGACTTGGTTGTTTCTCACCTTCTTCATCATACTTGAAGACCAATTGAAACTGAGCACATTTTTAGTTTTTCCTTGGTTACAACTTTTGTTAGCATATCTACAAGATTCTCGCTAGTGTGTATCTTTTCCAGCTTCAACTATCCATCTTCCAATACTGACCATATGAAATGGTATTTGAGCTATATATTTTTAGTCTTGGAATGAAATGCAGAGTTCTTTGCAAGATGTATGACACTCTGGCTATCATTGTATAACCTACCCAACTCCTGCTTCATACCCAATCCATCCAGAAACCTTTGTAACCAAATCATTTCTTTACTAGCCTCTATAGCAGCAACATACTCTGCTTCTGTTGTTCAAAGTGCAACAACACTTTGGATTTTTGAAACCCAACTGACATTTGTTCCACCTACAGTAAATACATATCTTGTAGAGCTCCTCTTGTTATCTCTGTCACCTGCCATATCTGCATCAACATATCCCTATAGAGCAATGTTTGAACCACCAAAGCATAATTCTTGATTTGTGGTACCTCCAAAATACCTAAGAATCCACTTCACCACCATCCAATGTTCATTTCCTGGATTGTTCATGTACCTACTTACAACTCCCACTGCATATGCAATATCAAGCCTTGTGCAGACCATTGCATACATTAAGCTTCCAATTGTTGATGCATATGGAACTTTGGACATATGAGCCATTTCTTCCTGAGCCTTGAGGCATGCCTCCTTACTTAATTTGAAATGGCTAGCCAAAGGTATACTAACTAGCTTTACTTTCTGCATATTAAACCTTTTCAACACCTTTTCTATGTACTCACTTTGAGACAATGTTAAGTTGTGATTCTTCCTATCTCTAGTTATTCTCGTGCCAAGGATTTGTTTTGCAGCACCCAAATCCTTCATTGCAAATGAGTTTGCCAATTTCCTTTTGAGCACATTTATTTATTGCATGTTAGAACTTGCAACAAGCATGTCATCTACATACAATAACAATATAATATAGTTTCCATCATTTTGCCTTTTGAGATAAACACAATGGCCAGAGTGACATCTAGTATAACCTTGTTCAGACATAAACCTATCAAATTTTAGATACCACTACCTTGGAGCCTATTTTAAGCCATAGAAGCTCTTCTTCAACCTGCACACTAGTTTCTCCTTCCCTTTTACCTCATATCCTTGTGGTTTCTGCATATATATCTCTTCCTCCAAATCCCCATGGATAAAGGCTATCTTTACATCTAACTGCTTAAGATGTAAATCTTCAGTAGCTACTAGACTTAGCATAGTTTTGATTAAAGTCGTTTTCACAATAGGAGAAAATATCTCATCAAAGTCTATACCCTTTCTCTGTGCAAACCATTTCACCACAAATCTAGCTTTATACCTTTTTCTACATCCATGTTCTTCCTTCAACTTGTAAACCCATTTATTCGGCAATGCTATTTTACCTGCAGGCAACCTGACTAAGTCCCATGTCTGGTTATGTGCTAAGGAGTCCATCTCTTCTTTCATGGCTTGCTCCCACTTCTTCCTAGTTTCTACTTGCACTGCTTCTTCATAACATTCTGGTTCACTAGAAGTAGTTAACAATAAATAATATAATGAAGGAGAGTATCATTCAGGGGGTCTACTTATCCTGGTAGATCTTCTAACACCACTTTCAGGTGTTTGAGGTGCTTGTTGTTGTTGTGTTTGTTGATCTAGCTATTGATCATTATGATTTTCAGGCGCCATCACTTTTCTTGTGATATTTTCAAGCACTGTGTATTATTTTTTTTCTTTTTCCTATTTCTTTTCTTGCAACTAAGTCTTCTACAAGACATTTCCATTGAATATTACATCTATACTCCTAATGATTTTGTGATTTTCATAATCATATAAGCGATAACAAAAATCATTAATGCCATATCCAATAAAGGTACATTTATTTGATTTTGCCTCAAGCTTTGTTCTATTGTCTTTGTTAATGTGGACAAAGGCTTGATAATAAAAAGTCTTTAAAAAAAGTAGTTTAACCTTTTACCTGTCCATGCCTCCTCTGGAATACCACCATCCAAGGAACTTGAAGGCCCTCTATTTATTAGATAAACAACAATATGTACAGCATCTGCCCAAAATTGTGAAGGCAATCCTGCATGCAATCTCATGCATGTTGCATGCTCCATGATTTTCTTATTCATGCTTTCTGACATGCCATTTTCTTGGGGTGTTCCTGGAACTGTCTTCTCTCTACGAATTCTGTTCTCTGAATAATACCTATCAAACTATTTGCTGTAATATTCACCTCCATTATCTAATCTGAGGCACTTCAACCTTTTTCCTATCTCATTTTCAACCAAAGCTTTCCATTTCTTGAAAGTATCAAATACATCAGATTTATTTCGAATACAGTAAATCCAGGTTTTTTTGGTTGCATCATCAACCAAACGCATAATAACGAGAGCCACCAAGAGATGATACCTAGGCAGGTCCTGATACATCTGTATGCACAAGCTCTAATTTTTCGCTCTTCTTTTCTTTCCCGACTCTAAGGAATCTAACTCTCTTCTGTTTTCCATAAACACAATTCTCATAGAATTTTAAATCAACATACTTCAAACCTAGCAACAAATTTCTTGAGTGAAGAATTTGCATCCCCTTCTCACTCATGTGCCCAAGCCTATTGTTTGGTCAATTTAGTGTGATCTAAATTGCTATTTATAATGTCAACCCGGGGTTCGTAAACTGACGAAGTGAAGTGTACTATATGTACTAGATAACCATTTCCTTAGTCCTTTTGTCGTTTTTAGTTTTTTTTTTAAGTTTGTTTTTGGTTTTATCTTTCCCTAATGTGAGATGATGAAAATGTGATAAAACAAGTGAAATATGGATGATTATGGTGATCTCTAAAACTTAAAAGAAAGCAAGCTTTAAAATGTCTGAAATGAAATTAATTCTTTAAAAAGAAATAAAGACATCAAACAATGAACTAATGACATCGGCCCAGTATCTTTGTTGCTGAATGAAAATGAAAGTGAAATCTACACTAAATTTAATTAAAAGCAAGAACAACTAACCCACACTATTTCAACTTTTCAACTCAATCTTCCTTATCAAAAGATATCATGAAATGTTAAGCAATGTGAAATCTAAAAGAAGTTAAACTACAGAAAAGAAACTAATCACACTACTTTAACTTTCTTGACCTTTTGCCTTTCAGCTTAATTTAACCTGTGAGAAACAGTCATAAACAAGTCAAGCAATGTGAGATTTAAAGCAAACTAAATCAAGCTATAATGAGTGATATTCTAGTTCCTAATACATTTATTTGATTATAGAAAGGAACCATTAACAGATGCATAGCATGATATCTAAGAATAGAAAATAAATGTGATACTCAAGGAAATGACAGTACTTGAAATCAAACTTCAGAAAACGAAAGTCAGCGACAAAGAGAAGATGATCTCGTATGCCAATAGTGATAAAAAGAAAAGGCGAAAAATTGCCCCGGGCTGCCTAAGAAAACCTGCAAAAACACTGATCAGTTGTAACCATGAAAGAGCAGCAATGAAAATGTAAATCAACAAAAACCAAAAGCTTTGTTATGTACAACTAATATACATGATGAAATAAAAACGCAACAAGGAAATGACGTATGTACAACTAATATACATGAACAGAAATAAAGTAATGCAAAAGTTAAAGACAACTGTACAAGGTTTCAGTAAGCAGGGGCCCTCTGCCACTTCAACCAATTCAACGAACAGCTACACGTGGAAGTTAAACCAGTCTTCTCATATATTAAACAGCAACATAAAAAGTGCAGTGGGGAAATACAACAGTCTTCAAATTACATTAACAACGACTAACTTTACAGCGTTCATGGACGCGTTATTTATAAGGTAAGAGAGCTAAATAGTTTAACTAAATCTACGCTATTAACCATGCTACCAGAGACACGTGAATCCTCCTCAGCCTAGATCTAGGTAACTGTCATCGTGTTTATTAAATCCAAGAGGTATGGCTGTTGGATTTGTGCTGCCAGGATGTCTTCGTGGCTAAGGATTGTGCCACGTAACTTCACGTGCTCAAAAACAGAGCTACGCAGAGCCGTGCCACCACTGGACACTTCTGTTGACCACCCTTTTCCCCCTGTTTGATCGCGGGCTTTCATGGCTGTGCTGGATGATCTAGAGGGACATGATCCATGTCCTTGACTCCTGGAACTTGCCCATGTGGCTCATCCCTTCAGAGGACACCTGTAGCATGGTGTTTGACAAAACGGCTGCGGAATCCTGTGCTGGCTGCAGAATCCTGGGTCAGCTGTGGAAACCTGTGTCAGCTGCGGAAACTGAGAAGCTTCCGCAGCTGTCTGAATAAAATTCTAAACCAAACAACAGTCATCAGCGTAGTTAGAAAATCATGTCAAAAGCTCCTTTTTAAACTACAATACAATGATTTAATCAGCTAGGTGGATGAAATGAGTGGAAGAAGAAGGCTGAGAGGGTGTGTAGGAAAGTGCAGGTTCGAGGCTCAACATACCCCCACTGTGAAGGTGTTGCATGTCCTCATGCAACCAAAACTTAGTTTTTTTCTTTAATCCATGTGCTCTGAGGCTTCTGCAAGAACATCTAACCCTTTTCTTTTCCTCTTTGATGCTAAAACAGTCCTTGGTTTCCTGACTAGACATTTGAACTTAAGATTAATCAAGGCCCTGCTCAACTTTTTACACTTTCTCTTCAGCTTCCTGTTCTTCTTTTGCCACAGTCCTAAATGGAGCATAGTGTTATCGTGGACAATCTTGTCTACCTTACTCTGCTCTTTGAGTGCTTCGTTTTCTTGTTTAATGTGCCTATTTAGGACTTCCAATTCGAACACTTCCTGTTTTAAAGACTGTACTTGTGCATCAAGTGGCAAGGTAGTGCTTGGTCCTGCAGTTGATTGTTCCAAGGACTCTAGGTAGTTATATGCTTCTTGCTGGGTGGAATCTACCTCAGGTGTTTTTCTCGGCCTGAACTCAAATTCTGGTAAAGGAGGACTGTTTTCTCGTTCCAGCTGAAAAGGGCTTTCCTCACGTGGAGGACTTGACTCAATGTATTGCTGAGCTGGACCTTTTTCAGGTGCTCCTTCACCTAAATCAATAAAGTGTGATTGTTTTTCTTGGGTTACACTTTTCTTTCCTTTTAGCCTACTGCTCCTCCTCACATGTGGACTAGTGCTCTTTTTCTGTGCACTTTGTTTTTCTTTTAGTTTCTTTGCTAAGGCAGCAGCTTGAAGATGTGCTAATCTTTCTGCCAAAGTTTGAGATTCTTCCTCTATGGATGGTTCAGGGGATGGATAGGTTTCTTGAATGATTACTTTGCCCTTGTCCTTCTTCTGTTTCTTGTTTTTAGCTCCCTCTTCTTCTTGCTGAATAGTTTCCTGAATGTCTATTGTAGGAGAGTCTTGGGCTGCAATATTCTTTTCTTTCCTCCTACTTCTCTTGGGAATTTTTGGGGGACTGCTTCCAGAGGCTTCAGTCAGTTCTTGTAAGTGGTTTCTTGTCAAAAACTTTTCCCAAGTATCCTTAATGCTTTTCAACTGTTCTTCAATAAGGATTTTTATGAACCCGTGATGGTAAAGATGGGGTTCAATATTACCTACGTGTTTTTGAACAGTAAAACTCATTTTCCTCAAGCTTGATAACAGAAAATAAGGCAAATTAAGGGTATACCCTTCCATAAAATTCATCATAAGCCTGGCATGATACATGTACATGGAGCCAAAACAACCCTCGCATGTGATAAATTTCTGAATAAGTAATAGCAGAGGGGACCAATCTTCTTTTATTGTATGCACATGGATTCCTTTGGTAAATATAGAGGTATCCATACCTGGGTTTTGTAATATTGTCTTCCATATTTGATCTTCTACACCTCTATTCTTGAACCACGTTTCCCCTTCTTGCGGAAGACTTGTTGCAGCTGCTATTGTGGCCTCGGTCACTGTAAATTTCAGGTCTCCAACCTCCGTTGTTTGTCCATTAAAAGACCTCGCAAAAGATTTAGTCACTTCTTTGTTATAGCCCCTAAACTTTTGAATGAATTTCATCCACCTTGCTTTCTTCAACAACTCCTTTGTTTGAGGATAACCCACTAGATATTTCGGGCCTTCCGGTTCAGCTCTCAGCAGTTTTCCCATTCTCGGCTTCAAATTCCGACTGGAAATTCTACTGCGTATGACGGTTCAGGAAAAAAACAGCTGATTACGGGATTCTTAGGGTAACTGGAGTGGTCGTAATCAAAGTTTAGAATGAATGTGGTGATTGTGGCTAGGGTTTGGAGTAAGCTGTAGTGGACGCAGCAGAAATGGAGAAGAGGGAATGGTATGAGCACCGAGGTAAGCAACAATCATGGGTTTAGCATCGAATGCATGCGGGAGTGAAGTGATAAATGGGCAGTATAATGGCTGAGTCCTTTTGGATCGGCTAGCTTGCGTACACGTCTCAGCAGACGGCTGCGGGAATTATGGTGAAGGAGAGTCGTAGTGCAGTCGGTCACGTCTCCAAAGTACGGACAATAAATCGGAGAGCAATCCATAGATTTAGAATGATTATGGGACCGTTAGAAATGAATAGGGTGTATATGGAATGACATCGTGGAAGAGGAGTGGTATGGGGCTTGCCGTATCAAATCATTGCGTTTAGTGGAACTTGCCATGGTTTAATAACTATGCAAATAATGACATTAAATTGTTATTTGGTAGAGATTTTTTATCATACCTTTGGAAGTTGATCATTTCTTGATTAAGGTTTCTGACCCATTGTTGTTCTATGATCTTGAGGATGCCCCATGCCTTTGCTGCACTTGGTGATGATGACACTAACCTTTGACTGTGATTTTTTTTTGAAAACAGAGTGATGCCGACTGTAAAGACAGAGTGATGTTGGCTGCGGAAATCGTTTCGAGCTGCGGAAACTGGTTCTAGCTGCAGAAATGGTTTCCAGCTGCAGAAACTAAGACAACACCCCTTTAACTGCACAAAGATAGTTAGAAAAAGAACTAACTGAATGAAATAGTCCTGAGAGGGACTTTTATTGATGGAATGGAATGAAATGAGTGGAATGAGATGGAAATGAAGTGGAGTGAAGTGGAATGGAGATGAAGATGAGATGGAGGTGAAGATGGAAATGACAAGTGAGGTGGAGTGAAGATGGAAAGCAAGAGAGATTTTTTTTTTTTGGAAAATATAGAGTGTCAGGTGTCCCTGATTTTCACTATACATTTTCTGTATAAGACTGCCAATCTATGATTGGTTTTCAGGCTTATACAAAAGATTTTTTTTTTTCTCTTTTTTTTTTCAACTGAAAGAAACAAAGACTAGGCTGATGGAGGAGAAGGATTCCTCTCCACCAGCCTCATTGCAGAATTTTCTTGAAATATTTTGACAAAGTCCTCTTTTGAGAGTGGCTTATAATAAATTTTCAAATGGTGTCCATTCACAATAAGAGGAGTTTGAAACTCATCAATGGTCTTGACTCGAACTACTCCATTGCTAAAGACTTCGTCAATCTCATATGGTCCAAGCCAATGAGTCTGAAATTTTCCTTTGAAGTCTTTAAACTTGGAATCAAACAGTAACGCCCAATCTCCCTTTTGAAACTTTTTCTCTTTGATATATCTGTCATGCCACTTAGTTATTTGGTGCTGAACTAGATCAGTCCTTAAAATTTCATCTTGTCTTATTTCATCTAGCTCATTTAGCTGCTCCATTCTGTGCTTTTGTGCTTCTGATAGATTCATCCCCAAATGAACTTCCATCTTGAAGGTCTTGACTTGAAACACAATGGGGAGCAGGACTTCTTTCCCATAAACAAGTTCATAGGGAGAATTTCCTATTGTATTCCTCCATGTAGTTCTATAGGCCCATAAGGCTTCAGGAAGCCTTTTTGCCCAATCTCTTCTGTGGAGATGAACAGTTTTGGTGATGATGCCCTCAAGAACTTTGTTTGTGGATTCCACTTGACCATTTGCTTGCGGATGGTACGGAGTAGATTTTATATGCTTGACTTTGTATTCTTCCATCAGCTTTTCCATCAAGTTAGATGTAAGTTGACTTCCCTGATCTGTCACAATTTCTCTTGGGACACCAAAACGAGTAAAAATATCCTCAAAAAGAAATTGAACAATCGAATTTTCAGTGGCAGAAGGCAATGCCTTGGCTTCTACCCATTTAGTAACATAATCAATGCAAACCAATATATACTTCTTTTGTTTAGATGGTGGACTAATAGGTCCAATGAAATCTAAAGCCCATTTTTCAAAGGGTTCGATGAGTACCTGTGGCTGTAATGGCATTTCATTTGAAAGAGTTGGTCTCCCAATTCTTTGGCAGCTGTCACACCTCCTAACATATTGTTTTGCATCTTTGAAGAGAGAAGGCCAATAATATCCTAAAGAAAGGATTTTATAAGCTGTCCTCTTGTCAGCGAAGTGCCCACCACATGGCTCATCATGACATGCCCTGAGGATGTCAGGCATTTCATCTTCCTGAACACATCTTCTGATCACACAATCTAGCCCTGTCTTAAACAATTCATTAGAAATCCATGAATAATTTGAACTCCCCTGAATAATTTTCCTCTTTTCATTAGGAAATAAATGTGGAGGTAGCTTCCCTGTAACCAAATAGTTAGCAATATCTGCATACCAAGGATTTTTAGTAGTTACTGCAAACAAATATTCATCTGGAAACTTATCCTCTACAGGAGAATCTTCGTTAGTATTTTGGATTCTAGACAAGAAATCAGCTACTGTATTTTGTTTTCCTGGTCTATCTAACACACTAATATTGAATTCTTGTAAAAGTAAAAGCCATCTTGCAATCTGCCATTAGTAACAGGTTTGTTCATGAGATATCTAATTGCAGAATGATCAGTATGGACAAAAGTTTCATAGCCTGTTATATAATGTCTAAACTTGTTGATTGCATGCATAACAGCTAAGAACTCTTTTTCAGTCATAGTATAATTTAACTTAGTGGGAGTCAAATTTTTACTGGTGTAGTAAATGGCATAAGGAACTAAATCCTTTTGACCCAACACAGCTCCTAGAGCTGTATCTGAAGCATTTGTAGAAATATGGAAAGGAAGTTTCCAATTTGGCCCTCTCAAAATGGGTGCTTCAGATATTCTTGTTTTTAAAGTTTCAAATGTAGATTGACAGTCAGGATCCCAATTGAATTCACAGTCTTTTGTAAGTAATTTTAAAAGCGGAGATGCTATCTTAGTGAAGTTTTCAATAAATCTTCTATAATATCCAGTAAATCCAAGAAAACTTCTAACATCTTTTTGAAAATTTGGAATAGGCAACTTGGAGATGACTTCAACTTTTGATCTATCAACTTTAATTCCATCTCCTGAAATATGATGTCCTAAAACAATCCCTTTAGTAAACATCATAAAGCATTTCTCATGACTTAATGAAAGATTTGTTTCTTTACATCTTATAAGGACTTTTTCCAAATTCTCTAATGCCTCTTCAAATGAATTACCATAAACTGTAAAATCATCCATATAGACCTCTACACAATCATGAATTAGATCAGAAAAGATTCCTAGTACTGCCCTTTGAAATGTTGCGGGTGCATTACATAATCCAAAAGGAAGTACTCGGTAAGCAAAAGTTCCCCATGGACAAGTAAATGTGGTTTTTTCCTGATCTTCAGGTGCTACCTGAATCTGATTGTAACCACTAAAACCATCCAAAAATGAGAAATACTATTTGCCTGCTAAAGTATCTAATACCTTATCAATAAAGGGTAAAGGAAAGTGATCCTTCAAAGTTGCTTTGTTTAATTCCCTGTAATCAATGCAAACCCTCCATTTACCATTCTTTTTAGGTACTATAACCAAGGGAGAAACCCATCGGTTATCTGAAATTGGATAAATGAAGTTTACATTAAGTAACTTTTGGAGCTCTTATTTCACTATCTCCCTAAGGTTTGGATTCATCCTTCTTTGAGGTTTTCTGATTGGCCTACTGTTTTCCTCAATGTAGATGTGATGAATGCAAGTCTTAGGGTCAATACCTTTCATATCGGTATACTCCCATGCAAATGTAGTAGAATGTTTTTGCAAGATTTTGGTTAGCTCTTCCTGTTGTGATTTTTCCAAGTTTTTGTTGATATTCAATGTTTTTCCTGGAAAAATCTCAATGGCAGAACTACCAAATTCTTCCATAGAGAAAAGAGACATTTGTCTAGATGATAGACACTCGATGTTAGAATCCAACTGAAATTGTGTGTGGTCATATTCTGAAGATGGTTCAAAGTTTTCTAATGTGTTCATAATTTGACTATCTTCACTGATCTCAGAAATGGTAAAGACGGGTTGTATAGTATCTTCATCATCAACCCACTCATTATCTCCTATTTCTGTAATTGCTTTTGCTAGAGGATACAGATTGAACTTCTTTTTCGAATTACCATCAGAAATATACATATCCCCAGACCTACAACTTATGAAAGCATCAGCTGTGGCTAGCCAAGGTCTTCCTAAAATAAGAGGATGTCCTCCTAGATTATTCTTGGGAGTTAAAATACCAAAATCGACTGGATATTCCCAAGAGTCTAAGGAGACTGGAATTTCTTCTAATACACCATCTGGTTTAATAATTGATCGATTTGCAAGTTGCAATAAAGCAGGTGTAAAGAGAAGGTTAGGAAGTTTTAGTTGTTCCATAGTGTTATAGACATTTTTGTGCCTTACAGCATTGAGCATGAAATGTCCATAATCCAAGGGATCCAAAGTCCCTAAATGAGTTGTTCCTACCCCTAAAGGAACAAGGTCAACCAATGACAGCTTCTCCCAGAAGTTCTCCACCAAAAACCACTCAGAAACAATCAATTCAGGATCAATTAAGAGGCTCCACTAGCTGTCTGCGCTGAAATGCAGAGATTACACTGGCTAGGTGCACTGCAACGCAGGTAGAAGCACTACCAGGGTGCGTTGAGCAGGAAATGACAAATGGAAAGTTCATTCAACGAGGTGGAAAGACCGTGGAAGCTTCCAGAATCTTCCTCAATGACACTTGCCTCAGTGAATTCGACTAGTGATGAGTAAGAGGTTCTCAACCTCCAAGTGGAAGCAAGAACTGACAGAGAGAAGCCACAAGTCAAAACATAAGTTGACTCATCCTCTCTGCTTACATCTATATATGGATCTCTCACCCAGAGGTTCAGGAGGCTGGAATTTTATACTTTGCAGAGAAATGTTGTTGGTTTGAGATTAAGATTAGTACATTGGGTGATTTATTCTTTGTTGGAGGAGAGGAAGGGATTCTTTTGCTGGGAGGTAGATGCTGGATCGGGACTCTTTTGGTTGTATCTCCTCTTGAACCTTGTTATCGTATCAATAAAGCTACTTGAGTTTCTCCTATATGATTGTATTTCAATGGTGTTTTGTTGTATTTGCATATTTAGTTTATATCTGATCCTAAACTAGTTATGAATGTGAATCTATATCTTTCGTGTAGTTTTCCTCTCTTGTGATCTTGCAGGAACTGGGTGAAGCTAGACCAGTGAAAGAGCACGCAGCGGGAAGCGAACGAAAGAGAGAGAGATTGGATCGACAAACTAACGGAAGACACAGGTTAGTTACATCCTTCTTTCTCTATTTGCATCTCATAAAGAAGAATAGTCAGATAGATTTCCTTGTTTGTTGCTAAGGCACTATCACCTCTTAGAGTGGGATAGGGGCATTCCGAATTGGATACTTTTCCCAACAACAAATTGGCAACTCCGCTGGGGATCGAACCCAGAATCTCTGGTTTTGCTGGGGACAGTATCTTGTTAGTTTATTTGTGTTTCTATTGCTATTCATTTCATAAACTCAAGAGTGCCGAATCGAACTGCATTTTCTATTTACAAATGGAAAGTAGAGATCAGCTACTCTAGTCCTCTCACTGGGCCTGTTTATGATGTGAGAAGCTGATCCACAAGTGCTCTAACAACCCTTTGTGATAGATCTTAGTCCTCCTATAAATCATCCTCCTAATTGTACCTAATTGATAGCTTTTATCCGGCCAAAAATGGTATATCAAACTGCAAACCGTAACCCAGAACCCAGAAACAACTCTCGTTTCTGCTTCAGCACAGACTCTGTGAAGAGGTTCTGCATTTCAACACAGGTCCTGTGAAGGCTACCCACGCTAAATGTCAAATCCTCTGTGTTAGGAGTGTGCTGATCAGTCTTTGCCTTGTGCAGCTGTGGTTCCCTGCTCCCTTTTGCTTAGTTTCATCTCTGTTTTTTGCAGCCTATTATCAGTCAGTGTACCTATCTGAAACCCCTTTTCTTTGCCTCAATTCTGCCTCAGTTATATAAAGAAACTGTATTTGTTCTTTGTGTATTTGTTACATCATTTGCAGTTTCCCATTACAGAAGTAAACTGGTCATACTGTCGCCCCTAGATCTAGACCTGTCGTAAGTGTCATTTTGATCTTAGGAGTGAGTTTGTTTGCTGTTCACAGTTGATTTAGCTTTTACTTTTGTCTTTTGGTTTGAATTTATGCATTTCAAGTGTCGAAACAAGTAAATCATAAAGTTTCATAATCGTCTTTTTGATTTCGAAAAAGGAACTTGTTTGTGTTTTCACTTGAAATCGAATTCAAATTTATATAACAGCTTTCTTTTTAGGCATCAATATTAAGAAAGCGAAAACAAATACATGCATATGTGCATTTGAATTTTGACAGTTTGTATGTTGATTTAGGGAAAAGTGCATTACTGTGTGCTCTATGCTCTTTGAGAAAAGATGGTGTCTTTCTTTTCCCCTTGTAGCTAGGATTTTCATTGTTGAAAAGATATAAAAGCTTGCTTATCATCTTTAGACTGCATTTAGGAATTGTATCATACATCTCATGGTGATCTAAAAAGGCAAACTTCTAAGAAAGATCAACCTAAAATAAATTTAATGAACTTAACAACGCTTTGTAACATAACGCACAACATAGAGGTCTAGGCTAGAGACGTGTTCCGACGTCGTAAAACCTGGTCACTGGTCGCCTCACTGATGGTTGGGTGATTCCTCCTGAGAGACGATAAGTACCAGTACGGATTGTGCTCCCACGTACCGTCGCGTATATATTGGGAGACCCCTATAGGAATATAGCCTTTATCCATAGGAAGCCGTGTCGGCCGCCCTACTGATCGCAATGCACTAAACACAGCAAAACGAGAAAGCCGCCTACACCTTTACAGCCAATAGTTTCTATTGGGCCTTTCGCCAAATGGGGCATCGATTTCATGACATGTAACCCCACCTCGACCGGGGGGCATGGGTATATTATAGTCGCCGTTAACTATTTTAGCAAATGGGTCGAGGCGATGCCTACATTAGATAACACTGGTGAAACAACTGCCCTTTTCTTTTTCAATCATGTAGTCGCCAGGTTCGGCGTACCACATGCCATAGTTACAGATCATGGATCGCATTTTCGCAATCACATGATGGTTGAATTAGCTGCCAAGCTAGGGCTATCTCATGACAGCTCTACCTCGTATTATCCGCAAGCCAACGGACAAGTTGAAGCGATCAACAAGGTCCTGAAGCGTATGTTGCAAAGGATGATCGGAGTTCAAAAAAGAAGGTGGAACCTAATCCTATACTCAGCCTTGTGGGCTTAGCGAACATCGGTAAGGAATGCGACCGGGTTCACACCGTTCCAATTGGTATATGGCCTGGAAGCAGTCTTACCAGTCCAGTGCGAAATTTCGTCTCTTAAACTCGCAATCGATCTCCTCCCCGAAACTTCAGAAGAAGAGGCCCATTTCTTGGAGTTAATCCAATTGGATGAAACCCATCGTGATGCCGCTTTGGCTAACGAAGCCCATAAGAAACGAGTTAAGGCACAGTTCGACAAAAATGTCAAACCCCGTGTCTTCTCAGAAGGTGACTTGGTCTTACTCTACGACCAAGAATCCAATAAATTGGGAGCAGGTAAATTTAATTCTTTATGGATGGGCCCCTTTATTGTTAAACGAGTGTTACAAAAAGGAGCCTACGAGTTAATGGATTATGACGGAATTCCACTGGCGCAACCTCGTAATGGGTTGTACCTCAAGCGTTACTATGCTGAAATCGTAACCAATATGCTTTTGTTGTATTTTGTTTTCACTAAAGTGGTTGTTTTGTTCGAGTAATCCACCTTTTTACATTTATTGCAGATGTCTAACCTTTTGGAGACATGTGTGCAATATGTCGATGGAGCGAGTCGTAGTTCGCGGAACCTGTCCTCCTCAGCCTGGACCATTTTTGATCCAAGCGACGAGTTAGTAAGTTTCAAAGGTGTATGTATTGGTCAGTCAACGAATAACATCGCTGAATATAGCGCGTTGATAGAACTGCTCTATGATTCCATCACCCATGGTATACGCCGACTAATCGTCAGGCTAGACTCACAACTCGTAATACTAAAACTCAATGGTATATATTCCATCCGCAACCCAACTATTTATCGCATGTTCCTAAGGGTTAAGATTTTGGAAAGACAGTTTGATTTAATTCAATACCAACATATTTCCAGAAACTTAAACACATTAACCGACTCATTAGCAAACTATGTGTTAGATAGACATTTGCGACATTTATAAAAAGAAACACATCATCAATGTTGTACATATGGATCATATAACTCAACCAGAATAAAACCTCGAAAATCAAAATATATATATATATATATATATATATATATATATATATATATATATATATATATATAGATATAAGTTGTTTATGGTTTACATATAATGTTCTGTAACCAAGATAATATCGGTCGCATGACCCCAAAAACTCAAAAATGCTAGGGGGCACCCTAGTCTAGTGATGCTCATGATAGCACGTCACGACCTGTGCAATCATGCGTAAGAGACGAGTCCATCGTCTAGGCACACCAGTAGTATGCCGCTGCAACTGTAGAGGTAACTTGTCGATCCTCACATCTGGAATGCCGAGAGTAAGGCTCTCGACCTGCTCCTGCACAGCTGTGATGGTCTCAGCCACATCAAGGTCACGAAGAATAACCCTCCCAGCAGTCTCCCCTACTGGGGCAGCGGCTGGCGCTCTCGGGCGAACTGCTGGATGAACAGGACCAACATATGCATGCACACATGAGTTTGATTAAAGTCTTGATAGAATAAAGCACAAGGACATTATGAATAAAAACAGTAAATAGTGATATGGTCAAAGATTTTACCAATAGCGCCCCACTGCTCACCGTCCGGCAGTACCAAATCCGGGTCGCCCCGGAAATCCACGCCAACATATGGATACTCGGAATAGACCATCTCCTGATGCTCGAACCACCTGAAGAAGGTATCAGAGAAAGAAATCTTAGATTGACCGGCATGCCTAGACATGTGATTAACCGATCTCTGCATGCGTGGTTCAGTAGGAGAAGGCAAGTCGAGTGCAATGTACTGTCGCTGCATCAGTGGTATCTTCTCCAAAGCAAAGGCGGTCAAGATAGAACCAAATCCAAAGTTCTTCAACTTCCCGTCCTTTACCTTGGTCAACTGACTTTTCATCTAAAGAAGTACTACATCACACCAGTTGAATATTTTCGGTTGGAGGCACTCCAAGGCATGCTGCACATAGGATCTATTGGCCACGTGAAGAGACGCACTATCGGCCATCCTACCAATAGTATACAGAACGGACCTGAGGGACCTGTCAGCAACCTCACGGATAACGATCTTGCCATATTTACTCGGCTGAGATCCTTCCATGCAATACTGGCGGACATAATCTCTCACAGAGTCGCTCCCTCGGGCCGAACCTGACAAAGAAATGGGGGCACCCCGCCTCGACAAGCCAGTCAAGAAGTAAATGTCTACTGCGGTCAAGGGGATAGATTTGCCCCTAATCTGGAATACTTGGTTGATAGGATCCCAAGCGTCAAGAAAATACTGCAGTAGGGAGATCTACTGTCTCATGCTAGAGATACGAAAAAACTTCAGCAGGCCACAGTTCCGCAGCGCGTTCACCGTGACAGGGTCATGTAGGGCAATCATGTCCTCTTCTTCATGTTCTCGTTCTCGCCATGTAAGGGTCATTTTGCTCCAATATCTCTGAAAAACAAACATGAGAGGAGTTAGATCCTGGATTTGATGAGAAACTGGCAAAATTTTGATCAAAAACTGTGCAACAAAACTCTTTTTCTGCGCCCAGCGCACCTGCCCAGTGTTCCACCTACGTTGAAGAACAAACTGCCTTCATACAGCTTGACATTCAGTGCAGGTTTCGAGTGAACCAGGTGCGCTGATGGCAGAGCGACCCCATCAAACCCCAGGGGCTCAGGAAAACAGGAAATCAAGCACAGAATGCAGAAAGGAAACCATGAAATGAAAGAGCTCAAGTTTAGCTCTTACCTGGTCCAGACGGCGCCGAAAATCATCCACAGAATCTCCCAGGATCAACTGATGAAAATCAAGGGGGAAGAGGCACCTCCAAAGCTCCAACAAACCAAGTTCGAATGAAATGGTAAAATGAGAGGTAAAAACACTTTTTAATTGCTTTTTACGTAGTTCAAAGCGAAATATTAGAGTTTTAATCTCATTTTCAAGCAAATGTTATTCATTTCTAACTAGTTTGATGCAGCAATTGAAGGTACAGTACTATCTTTGAAAAGGGCAAAGCTAGTTATTGTAAAAAATCAAAATTAGACCATGTTATCGAGCAGTTTTAGCACATAGTTCATGATCGTTAAAAAATAAACATAAGATCGAGAAAGTGTTTCAATCCGCGTTTAAGCTCGTTAAAAAATAAACATAAGATCGAGCAAGTGTTTCAATCCGTGTTTAAGCTCGTTAAAAAATGAACTACCCGGTAAATAACCACTACGAATGTAAATTATCAGCCATTAAAGCCTTGGTCGTGTTTGCACCATCACCTCCACTTTTCCATTGGTCGATCATTCACCTCCATTTGATTGTTTACCCATTTTGAGGAACAGCTGCGAAGAGTGATTTCACCTAGCCATCCTTGTGACACTGCCGTGATTTGGAAATCCCAAACCTTACCTGGAATCAGCTGCTAACCCGTTTCATCACTCGTTCCTCAAAAGACGAGTCTTCTTTAAGCTCTTTTCATCTAACTCGTAAAATATGAAAAGATTGCTGAGTTTTGGCCTTCCAGCTCGTTAAAGCGACCGGAAGTGCTATCCCTCCTCTAGATTTTAATCTTTTTGGACCTGAGGGATTATTGCACAAAAAGATCGAGCGCTTGTTTTGTTCGGCTCGTTAAAACTATCGAAAACTCATCCCTTCTGTATTGTTTTATACTTTTTCGGACTTAAGGGATTAGATGACGAAAAAGGAACTTCCGGAGTTAACTTTACGTACCTTTTCAGACTCTCTAAAATTGAAAAGGACCGAGTTATCTTTGTCGTTAGACTCGTTAAAAGCATTAATAGCGACAAACTTGTCTTTAGACGAGAACGAGTTTCACTATCGCTAGGCTCGTTAAAACATAGCGATGGGTTTACCCGAAGGGAAAATTATAGAACAAGCATATGTTATCCTCCTCAAACTTGAAATAAAGAGGTACTGGTCAAAAATGACTGGGGAAAAATTGGGAAGAAACTCAAAGAACTTTTATTGGTAGCAAGTCGCTCTTGAACATGACACTTCCACTCCGTGCCTGAATCGGGTTGGGTTGTTTCATTCACCGGTCACATCACCATGGTCTCGCCATACCATCCACCTTTGGGGTAAATGCTACCAATCCATCACACAAGTGTCGCCGATATGTTCAAGAGAAGTCATCCAGAGAAGTTAACCGTGTCCCATCCACTACCATACATTGTCCTTCATCCTTTCATGATCGCCACCCTGAACCATATATCATCAGACCATTTTCACCTCTATCAAAATCATTTGCTACGTTCCGTGTCACTGATGTGGGATACATTAAGGCCCTCCTTTGACGGATCGCTTCTTGTCGACATCAGCTCATTATCCAAGAAGTTGATCTAGGAACACCCCCTTCAGTACTTTGAAGCTTGCATGCCTCAATGGCAAGTTTCTCACTTCCGGCGACAGGTATACATCAATAACCTTCGACCGAAAGATTTTTCGTGGTGTTCGATGCCAAGTCCTTTATTCACACCACGTGAATTGTACTGCAGTACCTTGAGGGTCATTATCATTATCGGTGATTCCTCTCGCGCTTGTTAACAATTTACATCATTGACTGGTAATCAAGCGATGTCTTTCCATGTTCAACTTCAGAACATTTCTCACATGGATCGACTTGTACTTAGAGTGAAGATCAAACGAGATTGAAGACCCCAGATCTAGTTTCATCCATCCGGGCTGCGATATATATTCAGGAAAAATAAAGACATTGACATGTACAACATTGCAGCAGATAATCATCCTACCAAAAAAGGATGATGATTTCATCAAAATCATCAGTCTACCATCAGACGATTGTCTGTTCTATGTACAGAAAAATGAATTTATAAAGCTGAGCATGGGAATACCCACCTCAGCTAGATCATGAAAGCAGTATGAAAAATAATGTATTGTATTGTATCTTATTACAGGTCTCCTCCCAGCATTAGAAGAACTTTGGATCCTCCTAATAAAGCATTTCACCCGATAAACGACCTCATACTTTAGGGGGCAACTGTTATAGACATTTTTGTGCCTTACAGCATTGAGCATGAAAAATCCATAATCCAAGGGATCCAAAGTCCCTAAATGAGTTGTTCCTACCCCTAAAGGAACAAGGTCAACCAATGACAGCTTCTCCTAGAAGTTCTCCACCAAAAACCACTCAGAAATAGTCAATTCAGGATCAATTCAGAGGCTCCACTAGCTATCTGCGCTGAAATGCAGAGATTACACTGGCTAGGTGCACTGAAACGTAGGTAGAAGCACTACCAGGGTGCGCTGAGCGGGAAATGACAAATGGCAAGTTCATTCAACGAGGTGGAAAGACCCTGGAAGCTTCCAGAATCTTCCTCAATGACACTTGCCTCAGTGAATTCGACTAGTGATGAGTAAGAGGTTCTCAACCTCCAAGTGGAAGCAAGAACTGACAGAGAGAAGCCACAAGTCAAAACATAAGTTGATTCATCCTCTCTGCTTACATCTATATATGGATCTCTCACCCAGAGGTTCAGGAGGCTGGAATTTTGTACTTTGCAGAGAATTACTGTTGGTTTGAGATTAAGATTAGTACATTGGGTGATTTATGCTTTGTTGGAGGAGAGGAAGGGATTCTTTTGCTGGGAGGTAGATGCTGGATCAGGACTCTTTTGGTTGTATCTCCTCTTGAACCTTGTTATCATATCAATAAAGCTACTTGATTTTCTCCTATATGATTGTATTTCAATGGTGTTTTGTTGTATTTGCATATTTAGTTTATATCTGATCCTAAACTAGTTATGAATGTGAATCTATATCTTTCATGTAGTTTTCCTCTCTTGTGATCTTGCAGGAACTGGGTGAAGCTGGACCAGTGAAAGAGCAGGCAGCGGGAAGCGAACGAAAGAGAGAGAGATTGGATCGACAAACTAGCGGAAGACACCGGTTAGTTACATCCTTCTTTCTCTATTTGCATCTCATAAAGAAGAATACTCAGATAGCTTTCCTTGTTTGTTGCTAAGGCACTATCACCTCTTAGAGTGGGATAGGGGCATTCCGAATTGGATACTTTTCCCAACAACACATAGTCTGTGTACTCATGATGTTGATAGCAGCCCCTAAATCAATCAAAGTATTTGGTATTTCTACCCCATTGATATGTGTTTTGACAATTGGACTACCGGGATCTACATATTTGTGCATAGTAATTTTTCCCATCATGATATCTGCAATTTTCCCTACCAGGGGGATTCTTCTGGTATCTCTTGGTTTCCTTCCTGGTCTTTTAAGGCTCAACTCCTTTATTGTTTTTGCTAGAATAGGAATCTCTTTAATGGCTTGTAACAAGGGAATCTTGATACAGACATTCTTCAATTCATCTAGAAAATTATAGTCAGGCAACCAAATTTGTTTTTCCACTCCTTTGTCAATTTGTAATCTTTCAGGAAAAGGAGGTGTGGATAAAGATATAGGTTGCTCAACTATGGGAGTTGTGGGGGTTAACTCTTTTTCTTTTTCTTTTTGAGTACCTGGGTTTTGAAGAGATGATTCAGAACCCTTATTGGCTTCAAGACAATCTTCCTCAAAAATTCTTTGCTTTTGAGCATTTGTAGAAGGCTTATCTAGGACTCTACCTGATCTGAGTTGTACATCATTGAGAGGAACAATCATATAGGTAGGAAATTGTTGACCTTCCATCATGTAAGAATTTTGAGGGTTTTTATTATTGGGGTTTGGCAATGGCTGAGAAGGAAGTTGATTTGACTTCTGTTGGAATGGAAGCAAGAGTTGAGAATTTGGATTTTGTTGAGAAGGTTGTTGTGGAAATGGCAATGATAGTTGTGGATTTTGATTTGTAAGTTGTGGAGCTTGTTGGTTTTGAAAAGATGGAGGATATTGGTAAAATTGAGCAAATCTCCCATAAGGATTTTGCATACCTTGTACCCATGATTGAAAAGGATTTTGAGGTTGGGACCAAGGTTGTTGCCAAGGATTCCAATTTGGTGGGGGTTGAAAATTCATAGAGTTTCTAAACCCTTGATTTTGTTGCCCCTGCCAAGGTCTCCTTGCAACAAAACAAAGAGATTCGATTATATTTGGATCTTCTTGAAAGACAACTTTGAGCCCAGGAATTGAAGGACAATCCTTGGTCTCATGATTCTCTGAACAAATTACACATGTTTCTACAACTTTTGCATCCAAGGGACATTCCCTTAGAGCATGTTTCTTCCTACACTTTGGGCAAAAGATGGCCAAAGCCTCAGCTTCTGCTTTCTGCTTATTGTGAATCTTAAGGGTGTCTAGTTGCTCACTAAGACTCCCTAAGATGTCAGTTTTGAATTCATCAAGCATGTTTCCAATCTCAGCCCTACTTACTGATCCAGTTGCAGATTTGTTTGCTCTGATGAGAGAAGGATCTCTAGGCCCTTTTTGAGTTTTAGATTTCCCCCTTGAGAGATGGACACATAATTCTGCTATATTAGAAAGTGGAAGTTGAGATATATCTCCCTTTCCCATCATGTTCGAAATATCTATCCATTCATCTCTAATGGCTTTTAATAGAAGGGCTTTCAAGGTCTCCTCATCTAAGTTACTCATTTTTGCTCTTTTTCAGGTTATATTGAAATCTTTCAAGTAACTCCTCCAAGTTTTCATCTTCTTTTTGCATCATTTTGAATACCTCATCCTTGTGATTGGTGGGCATACAATAGTCCAGGTACCTATCCAAAAATGCTCGTTTCATATCATTCCAAGACCTAATGCATTGAGTGAGTAATCCCATGAACCATTTCAAGGCTGCTCCTTTCAATGTTGGAGGAAACAATTTGAGTTTTTGAGAGTCTTCCAAATAATCATAAGTTCGACACACGACCTCAAACTCAAATAGAAATGTTTCAGGGTCCTCATTCCTGAACCCATGGAAGTTTGGGAGGACAGATGGTGATATGTTTTTCATTGTGGCTCGGGAGTCCTCATCGACTATAGGAAATCCGAATGAGTTATCCCCATCCCTATTTCCTCCAATGTTACCTCTATCTCCTCCATTGTTTCCTCCTCCTCCTCTACCTCTACCTCTACCAAATCCAGTTGCTCCTTCCTCTGTCATGATAGTTTCCTTGGAGACTTCAGAGTCTTTTGGTTCTTCTACTAAGGGTGTATGAGAAGGAATTTCTCCCTCTTCTTCAGATGATTCTACCTCTTCAATTACAATTTGTCTCTCTGTAGAAGGAAGGAAAGGATCTCTTTCTGGTTCAGATTCAATGGAAGGTGTGGCAGAGTCGACTCCTACCTCTTGAACTCCATGAATCCTAGGGCTAGGAGTGTAAGTTGGAGATGATGGAGGTGTCTCTTGTCTATTCCTTGAAGTAGATGGAGTTGTAAAAATCGAACTCTTGGCTCTAGCTAAAAACCTTCCCCTAGAATCTCTTGCTCTATGCATGTCATTTTTTATTTTTTCTTCAAGTCGGGCTAATAATTCTCTTTCTGATCTTCCAGGTCACTCTAGGTGCAAGAAGAGAGCATACTCAAGAAACTATTAAACCATTAACTTTCTCTTTTATGATCCTCCAGATCACACTAAGTGCAAGAGGAGAGCATACTTTGAGAGGTTATCAATTTTCCTTCCTTGAAATTTTCTTGTTTTCTTTTTTTAGAAATTGGCTACCTAATTTCACTTCCCCGGCAATGGTGCCAAAATGTTTGGTCAATTTAGTGTGATCTAAATTTCTATTTACAATGTCAACCCGGGGTTCGTAAACTGACGCAGTGAAGTGTACTATATGTACTAGATAACCATTTCCTTAGTCCTTTTGTCGTTTTTAGTCTTTTTTTTTAAGTTTGTTTTTGGTTTTATCTTTCCCTAATGTGAGATGATGAAAAGGTGATAAAGCAAGCGAAATATGGATGATTATGGTGATCTCTAAAACTTAAAAGAAAGCAAGCTTTAAAATGGCTGAAATGAAATCAATTCTTTAAAAAGAAATAAAGACATCAAACAATGAACTAATGACATCGGCCCAGTATCTTTGTTGCTGAATGAAAATGAAAGTGAAATCTACACTAAATTTAATTAAAAGCAAGAACAACTAACCCACACTATTTCAACTTTTCAACTCAATCTTCCTTATGAAAAGATGTCATGAAATGTTAAGCAATGTGAAATCTAAAAGAAGTTAAACTACAGAAAAGAAACTAATCACACTACTTTAACTTTCTTGACCTTTTGCCTTTCAGCTTAATTTACCCTGTGAGAAACAGTCATAAACAAGTCAAGCAATGTGAGATTTAAAGAAAACTAAATCAAGCTATAATGAGTGATATTCTGGTTCCTAATACAGTTATTTGATTATAGAAAGGAACCATTAACAGATGCATATCATGATATCTAAGAACAGAAAATAAATGTGCTACTCAAGGAAATGACAGTACTTGAAATCAAACTTCAGAAAACAAAAGTCAGCGACAAAGACAAGATGATCTCGTATGCCAATAGTGATAAAAAGAAAAGGTGAAAAATTCCCCCGGGCTGCCTAAGCAAAACCTGCAAAAACACTGATAAGTTGTAACCATGAAAGAGCAGCAATGAAAATGTAAATCAACAGAAATCAAAATCTTTGTTATGTACAGCTAATATACATGATGAAATAAAAACGGAACAAGGAAATGACATATGTACAGCTAATATACATGAACAGAAATAAAGTAATGCAAAAGTTAAAGACAACTGTACAAGGTTTCAGTAAGCAGGGGCCCTCTGCCACTTCAACCAATTCAACGAACAGCTACACGCGGAAGTTAAACCAGTCTTCTCATATATTAAACAGCAACATAAAAAGTGCAGTGGGGAAATACAACAGTCTTCAAATTACATTAACAACGACTAACTTTACAGCGTTCATGGACGCGTTATTTATAAGGAAAGAGAGCTAAACAGTTTAACTAAATCTACGCTATTAACCACGCTACCAGAGACACGTGAATCCTCCTCAGCCCGGATCTAGGTAACTGTCATCATGTTTATTAAATCCGAGAGGTATGGTTGTTGGATTTGTGCTGCCAGGATGTCTTCGTGGCTAAGGTTTGTGCCACGTAGCTTCACGTGCTCAAAAACAGAGCTACACAGAGCCATGCCACCGATGGACACTTCCGTTGACCACCCTTTGCCCCCTGTTTGACCGCGGGCTTTCATGGTTGTGCTGGATGATCTGGAGGGACACGATCCATGTCCTTGACTCCTAGAACTTGCCCATGTGGCTCATCCCTTCAGAGGACACCTGTAGCATGGTGTTTGACAAAATGGCTGCGGAATCCTGTGCTGGTTGCAGAATCCTGGGTCAGCTGCGAAAACCTGTGTCGGCTGCGGAAACTGAGAAGCTTCCGCATATGTCTGAACAAAATTCTAAACCAAACAAAAGTCATCATCGTAGTTAGAAAATCATGTCAAAAGCTCCTTTTTGAACTAAAATACAATGATTTAATCAACTAGGTGGATGAAATGAGTGGAAGAAGAAGGCTGAGAGGGTGTGTAGGAAAGTGAAGGTTCGAGGCTCAACACCTATGATGCCACAATGTCATATCTTCACCTATAGAGTTTAAAGCATTAGCAGAATTAGAAATACCATTGCATAAGTACAATGTACCAACCTTTTCTCCTTTCACTATTACCAGGGTTCCTTTAGTGACCTTCTAGGTTTTATCTATGAAAATAGTTACACAACCTTCTCCTCCCAACTGCCTTGTTGAAATAAGACTTTTTCTTTAGATCTGGAACATGCCTTACCTCCTTCAATAGCCATTGATTTCCATTCTACTCTTTTATGAAAACTGTACCCATTCCAATGATTTTATAGGGTTTATCATCACCCAATCGAACCTGTCCAAAATATCCTTGAACATAATCATGAAAATGTTTCCTATCACGTGTGGCATGGAATGAGGCCCCTGAATCTACCACCTAGGCATCAATAATATTTTCTAATGAAAGAGTCAAAGCATCTTGCAACACATCACCTGTTACATTTGCTTCATGATTGTTTTCTTGCTGTGTGTATCCTTCTTTTCCCTTCTGAGACTTGCAGTCCTTCTTCAGGTGTCCTTTATTCCCACATTTCCAGCACACTCTCCCTGATCTGGACTTGGATCTACCTTTTCTTGATTTACTGCGATATCCAAAGATCTTTCCTCTTTGAATTTTTCTTTCCCTAGTCTCTGCAGTCAAAGCATTACCTAATGTCTCATCGAAGCTTTTCTGTCACATTTCTTCACTAAGGATTGCATTGACAACATCATCAAACTTTAAAGTACTAGATCCAGAGACATAGTTACTAATGGCCATAACTAAACCATTCCAACTTTCTGGCCGTGAGCATAGAAATAGCAAAACCTTGAATTCATCATCAAAATTTACCCCTACAGAACTTATCTGACTTGTAGCTGTATTAAAATCATTTAAATGGTCTGCAATAGATCCACCTTCAGACATCTTCATATTAGATAAACGCTTCAGAAGAAATACCTTATTTGAGGCCGAGGGTTTTATATATTTTGTCCAATGCTAACAATAAACCCTCTATTGTCATTTCCTTTGATATATTAAATGCTACCGAAGCTGCTAGGCATAGCCATATTGTTCCAAGTGCCTTTCTATCGAGAATATCCCATTATGTGTCTGTCATACTCATCAGCTTCTTTGTCTTTCCGCTCAATGGTAGGTACAAATCTCTCTGATATAGATAATCTTCCATCTGTATCTTCCACAGCTGGTAGTTTTGGCCATTGAATTTGTCGACCCTAAACCTACCATCTTCCGCCATTGCTCCCACTCGAACCAGGAACCCTTCTCTCCTGTGAGCTTATCAACAAAATAGACCTTCAGATCTAATACCAATTGTTAGAAAATTATATATTACAGAGTAATGAAACACATAAAATATTGCAGAAGTATAAACACAAAAAACGTATAAAACAGGAGAGACATAGATATACGTGGTTCAACCAGTTTGGGCTATATCTACGGAGAAACAAGTAGTCCTTATTTTAGTATATTATCCAACAAACTGAAGAGATACAACCTACAATAGATCCGTTGTAACTCCATCTTTGGTAGTAATCTCCTCTCTCTTCCTCACTTAGAATATAGATATATATAGATGCAATACAATTCCCTCATATATAGTGAGGGGTTGCCTTCTAGGGAAAAGAACCCTAAATTAAACATAATTTCTACCATCAGATCATCTGACTAATGAATGGCCCAGATTGACCAGAAATTACTAGACTTTTATAAGGCCCGCTCGGACGCCTACGGGGGCGACAAGTCCTCCCTACACCCCCTCGCATGGAGGGGTGTACAGTCTTCTTGGGGTATACATTCGGTTGAAACCATTGAATACAGAAGATAATCAGGCTCCACACCCAACAAGCACTGCCTCTTGTTGCCACATAGTGTCCACTTGGGCTTTGAGAGACTGGGCCTCCATTATTTTTGCCAACCTTGTGTGATAGTGACCATTTGTGTAGCCCCACAAACTGTATCATAGGCTTCCTTCAGCTTGCATGCCTCATATTCCACTTGCTATATGGTTGGGTCCTCATGGAGAGATGTGAGTATACCAATTGACTGATCTAATAGTCTTGAATATTCATGGATAACACACCTCATTGTTTCCAAGCGTGCTTGAATTTCTATGTGGTGTCATTCGCTATCCACTAAAGGTTGGTGCGCCTCGAGTCTGAGCTCCGCAATTTGTAAATTAAGTTACCCTATGCTTTTTCAGCCACCTCTTGGGTCATATGGACTCCTACGGCCATGTGTTGAATCTTGGTAACTGTTGGAAGGTCCTCTGGCATAGCTAACTCTAGTACCATGCTGTACACTTCTGCCACCACTTGTTCTACTACCCAATAATGTCTGACCAAGTCAGTGCGCTTGAGATTGACTTGTTGTAACTTTGCGTTTTGCTCCATTAAAGTGTGAAGGGCACGACCTTCCCTAGCCTGAAGTTCATTAGTGATTCCTCCCTGCAATTGGTAGAGTATCTGATTGTGTAGGGCAGCCAGATTTAATCCCCAACGATGCTCATTGCCTGTGCCTTCGACGAAGATAGCATCGGCTAGCAACGGTAAAGTGTTTGAGGTGAGCACATGCACCATCTGCTCCGCTACGGTTGTATCATCTACTAGGTTGACCCTGCCTAAAGGTCGCACCTATAATTCCTGCAATTGCAGTCGGATCTCCCCAAACATAGTTGCTTCCTTTATAATTAGATCGCTTAGTGCACTGGTGGTGGTATTTCTCGCTGGCTAGCTATTGTCAGTGAATTCTTTCTCCAAAACCTTTGCTATTTTGGAATTTTTCTGGGTGGTCAATGATTCCTGTCTGTGTGACCTCTTGACCTACTCCGCATGGTCTTGCGTCTCTATTTCTTGTTCCAAATCCAATCCTTAATCTGCTTCATTCTCTTCAATTGGCGGGTTCTTGGGAGCCTCTTGTTGCGAAGCCAGCTATTGTTCCTGACGTGCCTTTTTGGCTAGTTAGATGAGTCGCTCCTAGCAGTCTTTCTCTTGATGTTGTACTGCAATTTGGTTGAGAATGGCCTTGTCTGGAGCATGCCATTTGAGGGTCCATGCTGTCAAAACTATGTAAATTTCCTCATATGTGGCCATGAACGAAAGTGTGACCCATGCTCATTGCGGATCCTTCCGTGCCCGGATATACAAGTGACGCATATTGGATTTAAACTTGGCCATGCTTTGGAAATTATTCTAGATCGTGGGAGACGTGTGGTCATCAAGCAATGTGTGTCTATATATTCCCTTCCATGGAGGTCCAAAATGCCTGGATGGTAGAAACCCTTGTCGCATCCTTTGTACCACATAACGCAATATACTGCATAGCTTCCAATAGGTCATATATAATGCTTGGGAAGTAGCTATCCTATGGATGTTCCCCTATAACCAAGAGAATTGATAAAAGAAACCATGAATAATGAAAGGTCTTACCTTTGTCCTATGCTCCTTGATAGTTGGTTAGGAATTCGTTGCATAGAAATTGTACCCAATTGAATTGAACCGCTTCGGCACATTTCCCTGCCAACGTAATGATAGATGCGAATTCCTCATCTGCGCTACACTTCTGCATGAGTTTACCAGCAAGGAGATGAGTAGCTACTCATGTGGCACGGTCATTGATGTTGGCTATGACATATCCATGCTTCCCTTTCTCCAGATGTTATTTCACTTTTACTGTTTTAGCAAGGCCTACCTCACTGCATGTTCCTGCGAGGTCAGCGGGGTTTTGCCTTTTAGGGGTAAGTGCGTGAATCAGTGGACCAACTCATCCATGATCGCAATCAGTTCTTCCAACCATAGGAACCCATTATGTATGAGACAGAGTAGATGCTGAATCACAAAGGTAGTAATAGACTTGTGGTGGTAGTGAGGTACCCATCTGAGGTTGAGGAGTCCCGCCTTATCCACACCTAGTAGCCATGCCCATAGTAATAAAATGTCATCAGCCAACTTAGGGAACATATCACTATCGACAAGATCCCAATCTTCAAACTTGAGGCTCGGAATGTGCCCTAGCAACAAGCCTTCGAACATGATATCATTGGGAAGAAGCGGGGCCTGGAGTCCAACCTTTGTAATGTCTAGGTCCTTGGGTAGTTTCGTTGTTCCCTTCCACAGAAAGAGATGTGGAGGTAAGGATGGGAGTTGGAACACATTCACTTCCTCCTTAGCCTGGGCATCAATCTGGTCAAGAAGTTCCTGGAGATCGCCATCCATATCAGGTTCGGTGGAAATGGCTTTGCCTTTATCGGCTACTGACTGATTGTTGAATCATCAACAGATGGACCATAAGCTAAGGAAAAATTTTGGAAGGTGGTTGTAGTTGCTACAATAGGGTGCATAATAAGAAAACAAACTAGAAAGAAAAGGACAAAAGTAAAACGAAAGAAAAACAAGTGAGAAAAGAAAAATATGAAAGAAAAGTGAACAAGAAAGAAAACACTACTCCTACTCCTACTCTTGAGCTAAACAGTGCACGAGCCTAATCACATGAAGTGATAGTTCCAATGTAGTCACCAACGCATTGGTTGGTCCATGTTGGTAAAGGAATGGTCGACAAGAAATATATCCATGTAAACCAGAAAGAATAATGTATAAAATAATGAAGGCCAATAGGCTCGAAGTTTAAATGCATCCACAGAAAAGAAAAGAGTAAAAGCACAAGATGAACACTTTACGGACATAACATGGTGAAGAATTTCACTATGCATAGATGACAAACATGCACACTATTTTGATCTTGGTAGACAAGAAAACATGGAAAAAGAAGAAAACTTTCACTTAGAAACATGACTTGCTAGGTATGACTCCTCCAATGCATGAGGGATTGGATCATGTGATTCTAGTGGAGGATGGGAAATATGTGGATCATATTGATCTTCAACGCAAACAAGAGAGTGATGACGAGGCTAGGGTGTTTCAAAAAAGTTTTTATCAGAAGTGGAACAATCCTCAGGACAGTGAGAACCTGACATAACCATGAGCTCAGGCTGAAGTGCCTCGACAACTAGAGGGGTTTCCACTTTGTCAGAATATAGATCATCAAAGACCAATGGCTTAGAAAGATCAATAGTGAGTGAATCAACATCGTGATCAAATCAGTGAGTGAAGAGATCAAGAAAGCCATGCTCAGAGAATTTGAGATGAGCATCGACATCCTCATGATATGATAAATCATACATAGGGGTTGATACGAAACAAAATTTTTGACCCTTTGAATTTCCAGGAAGAAAAGATGATAGATTCGATGGATGTGGAAAGAAAGATGTTTCCTCTACACAATCAAATGACGGATTAATATCCTATGTGTCTTGTAAATGATTAGAATTATAAAAATACGAGAATGAATTTTCACAAGAAAATAAGAAATGGCAGAATCAGAAAATATGCCAGGGAAAAGTGGACGAGGTATGGACAGAAGGAGGTCATCCTTCACCGCAGGTTCTTATTTAGATTCCCAGACATACTTATAAAAAATTACAATGTGGGTTGGCTTCTCAACACCAACTCTGTCGACAACTCGATCCTCGTGAACAACAATGGTGAAGTCCTGAACAGGTGTAATCAACATAGTACAATCAAGAGGATCAAAGGAACTAGAGGATGAAGGTTGTGAAGATAAGACAACATGACAACCATCAGGGTTGAAGTCCAAATCTGCACATATGTTTAGAGCAGGTGGGTTGGGATGTTGTGTTATTTCAATGGATGGGTTCACAACTTCTCTCACTTTGTTCTATGGAGATAGAGCTATTTGATGAGAATAATACATGGGTTCACCTGTGACAAAAAGCTTACCTATCTTAGATTTGGAAGCTCTAACACTGAGGTGTGTTGGGAGGGGTTCAAATGATTCCAACTTGTGTGTTTAGATATGTGAAGAAGATATCAAAATATTTCCTTGAGAAATTTCCAACCAATTTCATCTTTAGGGATTTGAAAATAAATATTACATAATCAATCCAAAAATTGCACAATAGATTCATCGGGCGCTTTCCATAATTCCATAATTTTTTTATTGAGGATTTGAGGTCATAACGATAGAAATCATGGATTAAATCTATGATCACGTGATCATAAGAGTGAATAGAGGCTATGGGTAATGAGAAAAACTATTGATCGACATGCCCGTCGAATGTGTAAGTGAACAATATTCATGCAATGTCATGCGAAGGGACTTGATTCCTATCAGAAAGGGCAATGGAGGTAACTTGGTGTTTTAACAAGCTTTCCCTGCCTTCATTGTCATACTTGATTCGTGACAAGTCATCTATGACATGCTTCAACACTTCGAAATCATGTGCATGAGGAAAAAATGTCGGAGTTGAGATTGTAATGTAAGTCATGATTGATGCGTAGAGATTCAAAATAGACTTAGAGGGGCTTATCTTGTCATCTAGCCCTCCTTCTAGCATCACAAATGTTGATGGTACTCGACCCGCCAACACATCAACGAATCTCCCCAATAAGAAGTCCCAACGAAACCTCAAACCATTTGGAGTATGAGTATCAACCATGGGTAATAAAGTAAGGCTTTGACTGTGGTAGCATACAAAGATAAGTGTGATAACTTTTTCAGAAGCAAGTGTTTGGCCTTATGATGAATCGAGTGAGATCTATGGGGGTTCTAACACATGGAGGGGAAAAGGAAGTTTGTCCCTTAGAAGCCTGTAATAGTACCCAACTTGAAAGGAATGCATGAGAGGAATGACTTCACAAGATGGAAAGAGGAATAGTCCACAAACCAAAGTGACAGGTTAAACCAACAACACATCTACAACAAGATTGATACAATTGCATATAAAATAGTTCATACACAAATGCGTAAGATAAATAAAATACATTGCTAAAGCGACTAGAATAGTCCAACTAAAATAATAACATATGCATGAAAACGTGTTGGATTTGTTATATATTATTAAGTGAAATTTCCACATATGCATACACCATTGACAACCATTAGCCCTAATAGTGGAACACTATAGTCAACATCACTTGCTCCTATAAAGCAATGTACTCGCTCTATGCTGTGGAGAAGCCAAGGTTGGGCACAATACTCTCCAAGCCTTATCTAAGCAATGCCTAGACAAAATAATGGCTCCCAAATCCCCTACTATGAGTAATGAGGTTCTATATATAATCAAGGTTGGGGTGACCCTTGAAATGCCCCTTTGACTCTTTGACTACCATCATGACTCTTCACATTACATAGCTACCATTCACCTTCCATTAGCAACACTTGGAATTTCACTTACAACATATTTATAATAATACAATTTTCACATACACCCACATGGGACAAAATAGGCTTGAGTGAGTATAACAAGACAAAAAACATCACTTAATGTCTTGGGGAAAGAACAACTCAACAACATCATCATGACAGTCTTCAATGATGAAATGATACCAAGCTTGGTACTATGTTATGATGTTCCCATATTGTTTGATGATGTCTTTATAAAAGTAGACTTTTTCTTCCTTGGATTCCAAGTATATGGTTTTGAAACCTCTGTCTAGCTCATCCCGAAGAATGTACAACACTTTCCTGAGTGTGATTGGACCACTGATGTACTTCTAGATGTTTCCTATGTTGAGCTACAAGTCATCACTAGTGGCTTCGCGTATCAACTGCTCTATGTACCTCTCCACCTCCAACATGACTTGGTTCTTATTAATGGATTGAGTGATGGTTCCAATTAAAGTGATCATGTGTGTACTCACTATGACCTCTAGAATCCTAAACAACCATTCATAGGAAGCCTCAATGCTAGCGATGAGTGGAGGCAGTTGCTCATAGCTCTAGATCAACATTTGAATCTATGCTTTGTCTAGATTTGCATGTGGCTTCATCCTATTCTACAAGTAAAGTGGGGCTCCATTGGATATATTTGAGAGTTTGAGTTGTCATAATGCACTGCTGCTAAAAACAATATAGATGGACGAACACTTTGTGCATGGTGAAAAAGCTTTTATATAGTTTTTTCATGGTGGTCCCCAAAGTTGATATTTCCATAATTATTTCTTTTTTAATTTATTTAATAGCAGATCTTGCGGATTGCTATGTTCTCTGCCTTGCCTCGTGCAAGTACTTTTCCATCCGATCATTCTCTACTATAAAGAATTTGACTCTTGAACTTGTGGCTTCCGCATAATCCATCGCAGTTGGATGTCTTCTAACATTTGGTATAATCACCCTTTATTTTATGTGTGCAGGTTATCTGTGATCATCTGGAAGCTCCTTTCTTTGTGCCTATACAATCTTGTGATGTCACTCATGAAGTGACAAATTGTATACATCCATTGCTAGATCATCATCAAGGAGAAAAACCTCTCTTTGCTCACTTGAGACTAGTTGTGATTCTAGAGGTGGTGGAGAGAATGGTCAGACCTCAAATGCTCTCAGAATGAGACCGATGGCTTGGTCTTGTAGCTCCTATTCTATCTCCATGTTTGTTGCCTCAAGGATCTTCTCAACCTATTGACCAAGTTTCCAAACCTGCACCTAATCGCCCTATTGTTCATCTGTTGGCTACTCTGCTTCCTCAACCTGTATAGGCGCAATTTTATCTATTAGCATGCCTTTCCTTTCCTCTTGTTCCTATTTATTCTTTTCTTCCCTTTCTCTCCTCCTAACCTCTTGGTCTACTTTTAGCTTCTTCTCCCCCTACTGCAACTTCCTCTCTCCATCTTCCAAACTTTTCTTCTCTCTCTTTCTTTGTTCTACTCTCCTTTCACGTTATTACCCCATTTCGTCTATATCCAAAGCTACTTCCTCAGCAAGAGAATCTTCTTTGAAATTGTAGCTTTGTTCAGCCTCTACACTCTCGAAAATATTCCTCTTACCTTTTCCTTGTGCCAGTTCAATGCTCATTATTGTTGTTGTTGTTGTTGCTTCCTATTGTGCTACTACCTATAATGTTGCTTTCCATTCTACAATTATGCTGACTCATTCATTGTGCCTAAAATATTTGTAGCGATAGATCAAAGGATATTCCTTTGGCCAATGACAAGCCTTGTGGATCCATGGGTAATATGCCTTCGGATAGTGGTTCTTACATAGACATTGGGGATCATATAGATTGAAATTCTTGGTTCCAAACACAAACTTCTTCAAGTCCTTGGCCTCGACACCTACATCCTTCAAGGTATAGATACCATAGAAACCATCTGCAAAGGAAGAGTAGGACATGGTGCGTTATTCCTCCTATGCATCCTTGCTGATAACCCTATGTAGATGTGGTAAGCAACCTTTTGCATGACCAACTTGTCTCTCAAAAACCTTGGTAGCTCATGCATAGGCTTCTCTCTACCAAAAATTATCATGAAGGTGCCACCAGATGAGGCATACCAATCTGCAATGTAAAGAAATTTTTGCATCGCTTCTTGGGACATGCAAGCTGGATCCTACTTGAATATCATCTTATAAGGCAGGGTGATGAACTGGTCAGCCAACCTCAGCATGAATCTTTGATAGCTACACTTAGAGAGAAACTTACAATAGATGTGTTATCGAGAAATCTAGTGTCTATGCAGAGCTGCTAGTCCCACTAAGGCCGGTAGCTACCTTAGAAACAAACAAAATAAAACCACTTTCATTTTCCTTTATGAGAAGTAGATAAGAGGGGAAAGAAGGAGACCAACCTCTATCTTGCACTTGGTTCCTTGCTTGATTCCTCTCCCTTCTGATAGACCTTTTCCACTCGCTTCCTCATCTACCTAGCTTCAAAGAGCACCTGTAGAATCAAAGCAACATAACACTATCCAAGAACAGAGATCTACTATCATAAACAATATAGGACCAGATATATATTGACCACAAGAATGCTTATATCATCAATCATACAAGAATATGGAGGAAAACTTGAATAGCTTTATTAATAATCAAGAATAGCAAAGAGGATTGCAACCAATTGTTATGACCCACCATCATCCTCTCAGAAATAAATTCCTTCTTCACCTCATGAAAAGCTTAGATCACCCAACACTATGATGTTACACCAAGAAACCAGTAGCACTTCCTTACAAGATACAAAATTCTAGCCTCCGGATCTCTGGGATGAGGGATCCATATATAGATTTTTGCAAGGGGGGTGAGTCAACTTTTGAGATTTGATTAGTGTCCTCTCTCTGATAGTTCTTGATTCCATTTGGATATTGATGATCTCTTACTCATCCCTGGGCGAACGTAGAGAGGAAAGTGTCACAGGTGAAGTTTCTGGAAGATTCCATGATCCTCCACCTTGTAGATTGACCCTGCCATTTGTCCACTCTCGCCCATCGCACCCCATAGAAGGGATTTTCAAGATGCATCGCACCTCTTGTGTGTATTTAGGTGGGATGCAACGCACTTTGACCATGGAGTAGGTGAGATGGTCCAGTTTTGACCAGTTCTGAGTAGTTTTTCATGGATAACTTCTGGGAGATGTTGTAATCAGTTGACCTTGTTATTTTAGAGGTTGGAACAACACTTTTAGGGAATTAAGAGCCCTTGGTTTATGGACATTTATGTTTGGGGTTTCAGTTCCCAAAAATGTCTATAACAGTTGCCCCCTAAAGCATGAGGTCGTTAATCTCGTTTGATGTCGGGTGAAATGATTTATCATGAGGATCCGAAGTTTTTTTGAGCTGGAAGGCGACCTGTAATAAGATACAATACAACACATTATCTTCATAACATTTTCATGATCTAGCTAAGGTAGGCAGTCCCATGCTCAACTTTATAAATTCATTTTTATGTGCATAAGACAAACAATCGTCTGTGTGTAGACTAATGATTCCGGTAGAGCCATCATCCCTTGGATTGGATGATTATCTATGCAGCGATGATGTACATTTGATGTCTTTATTTTCCTGAATATATATCGTATCCCAGATGGATGAAACTAGATCTGGGGTCTTCAATCTCATTCGATCTTCACTCAAAGTACAAGTCAATCCATGTGAGAGATGTTTTGGAGTCGAACATGGAAAGACATCACTTGATTACCAGCCAGTGATGTAAGTTGTTAACAGGTGCGAGAGGAGTCACCGATAATGATGATGACCCTCAAGGTACTACAGTACAATTCATGTTTTGTGAATAAGGGACTTGGCGTCGAACACCACACAAAATATTTTGGTCTAAGACCATTGATATAAACCTGTCACCGGAAGTGAGAAACTTGCCATTGAGGCATGTAAGCTTCAAAGTACTGAAAGGGTTTTTCCTAGATCGACTTCTCGGATAATGAGCTGATGTCGACAAGAAGCGATCCGTCATAGGAGGGCATTAGTGAATCCCACATCAATGACACAGAACGGAGCAAATGATTTTAATGGAGGTTAAAATGATCTGACGACATAAGATTCAGGGTGGTGGTCATGAAAGAATGGAGCGTAAATGTATTGCAGTGGATGAGACACAGGTGAATTCTCTGAGCGACTTCTCTTGAACATATCAACAACACTGACATGATGGATTGGTAGCGTTAACCCCAAATGTGGATGGTTTGATGGACCCATGGTGATATGACTGGTGAAAGGAACAAGCCAACCCGACTTAGATGCGGAGTGAAAGTGTCATGTTCAAGAGCGACTCGCTACCAATAAAGTTGCTTCAAGTTTTCTTCCCAATTTTTCCCTAGTCATTGCTGACCAGTACCTTTTTATTTTTTTCAAGCTTGAGGAGGATAACATATGCTTGTTCTATAATTTTCCCTTCGGGCAAACCCATCGCTTTGTTTTAACGAGCCTAGCGATAGTGAAACTCGTTCCTGTCTGTATGGACAAGTTTGTTGCTATTCGGTTTTAATGAGTTTAACGACAAGGATAACTCGGTCCTTTTCAATTTTAGAGAGTCTGAAAGAGGGACGTAAAGAAAACTCCAATAATCCTTTTTCATCATATAATCCCTTGAGTCCGAAAAAGTATAAAACAATACAAAAGGGATGAATTTTCGGTACTTTTAACGAGCTGAACAAAACAAGCGCTTGATCTTTTTGTGTAATAATCCCTTAGGTCCAAAAAGATTAAAATCTAAAGGAGGGATAACACTTCCGGTCACTTTAACGAGATGGAGAGGCTAATCACTCAGCAATCTTTTCATATTTTATGAGTCAGTTGAAAAGAGCTTAAAGGAGACTCGTTTTTTTAGGAACGAGTGATAAATTTGGGTAGCAGCTAATTCCAAGTAAGGTTTGGAATTTTCCAATCATGGCAGTGTCACAAGGATGGTTGACATGATCACTCTTCGCAGTTGTTCCTCAAAAAGGGTAAACAATCAAATGGAGGTGAATGATTGGCCAAAATAGAGAGGAGGTGATGATGAGAACACGACCAAGGCTTCAAAGGCTAATGATAATACATTCACGATGGTTATTTGCCGGAAATTGATTCATTCTTTAATGAGCTTAAACTCCGGGGGAAAATTTGCTCATTGCTTATGTTTATTTTTTAACGACCTTGAATTTCACGTTAAAACTACTCGATCCAGTCGTATAATAAGGATGTCTCATTTAAAAATGGCATTTTTTCAAAGATTTGCCCCACATCCTTTCTTTATGCAAGTTAGGAAACGACCAATCCTACGAATTTAAGGGTTAGAGGACCTACAAATTTAAAAAATAAATGGTCACTCTTCACTTGCATGCCAAGAGGCTTGCATTCCCCAGGCATAGTGAAGTAGAGTTTCCATGTCACCCCTCAATTTGCAGACAAAACATTTATTTTATCGGTAAAGGCCTACCTTTTAACAAAGGTATCTTATTTTGGTCTAACCCCATTTTCCTACATGGACGGGTGTGTCAACCAGTCATATATCCTCTGCGGAAACCTACCCTATACCCAAGGTTTTCCTGTCGAAATAGGCCAGGGTGCATGCCCCCTGGGTTTCAGTCATGTCCTCCGAATCACTTGCGCTCATTTGGAGGACGCACAGGGGATTGATGAGACATTCCTTGCGTGAAAAGACCATTCAGGGATGGTATTTGAATATTTGCTATGTGTGAACTGGGAAATGAAAGGTGGTCTATGAGCTTGACCACTCTTCCTTCATGTGGAAAACACATTACTCTAAAGAGTGAGGAGACAATGGCTCCCATGCAATAAATATAGTCGCGTCTAAGGAGTAGATTATATTCCAGGGGTCCTTGGACTACCATTACATTCATGTGAATGGTTTTCCTTCTCAATGTTATTGGCACATTGGGAAGGATCCCTAATGGTTGACTGGTTCCTTTGTCAAAGCCTGTTAGATTTCTCATTTCAGGAAAAAGCGATGGAGAACCAAGCGCTTTCCAAGCAGTTGAGGAAAGGATACTCACAGAAGCCCCTTCATCTATGATGGTACGGGCCATGACCATTCTATATATTTGAGCAATGATTCAAAATGGTACACTAACCGGTAAATGGGGTCTGTCTAGAAGATTCCAATTGAAGAAAACCACTAGGTTGCTTGGAGGTGGGACCGAATAGACATCCGGATACGACTCTGACGAACTTCCCTTCTGCGGTAAAGGAATGGGTAGATTTCCCCCATTTTCATCAGAGTCTGTGCTTACGAAGAGAATTTGGATGGTGTCGTTCTTGTTCTCTCCGGTGACTGTATCATCTGAAGACGGATCCTCTGAAGGCAAGACCAGGTCAACTGCCGCCCGACCTTTTGACTTTCATCTGGTGTGGATTCAGATGGTTTATCTTCAATGATAGACACTTCGACTGACCAAAATGGTGTGTCAGCTAGATTTTCAACTAGTGACAGACTCGGCAAGAGTTTCTTATATCCAGGAGGAAGTTGTAACGGTGAAACTAGACGGTTGTCCAAAACTCTTTTAGCCTCATCTAAGAAGGGACAACGGTGGACGGCGTGATTGCCTTCACACAGTTTACAAGGAAATTTACATTTTCCTTTTTGTCGAGGGGCTTCACTTTCACTAGTTGACGGTGTATCTTCAACATGATCATCAGAGGTTGATGACACTAGATTGTGCAAACGAGGAGACCAGACCCTTAAGATCTGAGGGATGTAAGGACAATCTCAATGATAGCGGTGTCCTTTCCAAATGACACATGGCGATTTAGGCCTAGATGGCGCAGTGTGTGGATTTTATTCAGACGATGCCTGGTTGCCCCATTTCGCCTTTAGCTCCTTCTTCTTCTTCTCTTTCTTCTTCTTCTCCTTCTTCTTCTCAGTTACTTGATTTTTGACTTTACCAGCTTTATCAAGCGAAGAGGAAGGAGGAGAGGGAGAACTGGATGAAGTAGAAGGTTGGGGGGTAACTTTGGTATCGTTTAGTTGTTGAGTTGATTGTTCAAGAATCACAGTGTTCTGAATGACAGAGGTCGAGAAGAGCCATACGGGCAAGCCGATTGTCAGTCTTGGAAGCAAAAATGTGGCCATATGGGGCGCACCAACATCTCCCCAAGAGGAGAAAGGACTAGGATTTCCCCCAAGGGGAACCCTTTGGTTGGTGGACTCCATTTTTCTCAGCCTAGGACCAATGTAGGAAAGATGATGATTATTTTGGTTAAAATAAATTTTAGATGCTTTGACACAACTTGTTTTTTCAATTTCTAAGAGTCGAGAAAAAACAAAAGATGACTCTAGTCGCCTTCGATTTTTAATGAGCTTGAAGTGGCAAGTGATCAGATGGACCTTTTCCTTTAAGGAGTCTAAAAAGGAATGAAAGAGACTACTCTGCAAATCTAGACAGAGGGATGTTACACTAAAAAATGTCACCATGGCTATTTACAATTAGTATGGCTCTATCAACAGTCATGCTATCCTCCTGGGCAAGTCTTAAGCCTCTGCTCTCCATTTCAAACTCCAAAAAGAGAGAAAGTCTATGTAAATGTGTTTATCTCTGGGTACGCAGATTCTGTCGGCCTTACCTGCGTATACGCACCTGATGTTCACAAAAACTGCATACTTGTACGCTCTGTATGTAAAGGGGCAGGTGCGTACCCCTGTAAAGGTCAAAAGGCGCAAGTTTCACTCCAAAAAAGTTACTTGTGGTCATTTCTAGAGGCTTCTAGAAGTATGTTTGACGTGTATGAAGCGCCTCCAGATGGCTCATGTATCCCTACCAAAGAGGAACTTATCCCATCAATAAGGGAGCTATCCCATCCAAAGAGGGGATTATCCCATTGATGGTGGACCTGATTAACTTCCTCTTGAGCACTATAAATACAGGCATTGGACCAGAAGGAGAGGGGGTTGAAAAGCTAAACATTTTTAAGGGTAGATGCTGCTGGAATTAGGACTCCCATTTAGAAGCTTGTGAGGAGAGATTGCCATCTTTACTTGTTCTATTTGGAAGTGGGTGAGCTTTTTCAAAGTAAAGGAGAACTCTTGATGGACCCTGGTGTTGTTGGGAAAAGTATCCAATACGGAATGACCCTATCCCACTCTAACGGTGATAGTACCTCAGCAACAATCAAAGCAAATTTATTCGAGATTACTTCTTTATGAGATGTAAGAGAGGGGAGAAAGAGATCCACTAACCGTTGTCTTTCGCTAATGGTTGATCCAATCTTCTCTCCTTGCTGCTTGCTCCCAGCTCCTTGCTCTTTCAATGGCCCAGCTACACCAAGATCCTGCAAAATAGCAAGAGAGGGAAACTACAAGAAGCATACATTCATAATTGATTCAAGGATTAGAATAAATCAAATACACAAGTATAACAATACACCATTGAGACACATGCATATAGAAGAACCTCAAATGCTTTATTAATGGAAGAAGTAAAGTTCAGGAAGTGATACAACCATAAAAGGCCCAATCCAGCATCACCTCCCAGCAGAAAGAAATCTCCTCTTCACCTCCTTCAAGAAAATCACCCAATAGTTCTATACTCAAACCAACAACACTTCCTTACATTCACAAGATTCCAGCCTCCTTAGACCTCATGAGAGAGCTCTATATATAGGAGTTTTGGAGAAAGGATGAGTCAGCTTGAGGCTGGCATGAAGCTGACTAGTGTCCTCTCCCACTTTAGTTATTCTTCAGTTCTTGAGTCCACTTGGAGGTTCTTGCTTCCACTTGGAGATCTAGACCCTCTTACTCATCACCAATCGAATTCCTTGATCCAAGTGTCATTTTGGAAGCTTCCTGGGCATTGACACCTTGAGGAATGACTGTGCCACTTGGCCAAACTCGCCCAGCGCAGGTAGCCTTCTTTGCAGTTGACATTTAGCGCAGGTACACAGTGGAGTAGTTGACATTCAGTGCAGATGCTCAGTGGAGCAGTTGACATGATCCAGAATTAACTTGTTTTTGAGTGTTTTCAGGTGGAGAACTGATATTCAGTGCTGTGGTTTGCTGACTTTGTTCCTCTAGGGGTAGGAACAACATGTTTAGGGACTTTGGATCCCTTAGATTATTGACATTTCATGCTTCATGCCGTAAGGCACAAAAATGTCTATAACAGTTGCCCCCTAAAGTATGAGGTCGTTTATCGGGTGAAATGCTTTATCAGGAGGATCCGAAGTTCATTCAATCGCTGAGAAGTGACCTGTAATAAAATACAATACAATACATTATTTTTCATTCTGCTTTCATGATCCAGCTGAGGTGGGCATTCCCATGTTCAGCTTTATAAATTCATTTTGGTACATAGAACAGACGATCGTCTGATGATAGACTGATAATTCTCTGCTGAAATTATCATCCTTTGAGTAGGATGATCATCTGCTGCAATGATGTACATATCAAATGTTTTTATATTTGTTGAATATATATCGTAGCCCGGATGGATGAAACTAGATCCGGGGTCTTCAAACTCGTTCGATCTTCACTCTAAGTACAAGTCGATCCATGTGAGAATTGCGCTGAAATCGAACATGGAAAGACATCGCTTGATTACCGGTTAATGATGTAAACCGTTAACAAGCGCGAGAGGAATCACCGATAATGATAATGACCCTCAAGGTACTGTAGTACAATTCACGTGGTGTGAATATAGGACTTGGCGTCAAACACCACGCAAAATCTTCTGGTCGAAGGTCATTGATGTATACCTGTCGCCGGAAGTGAGAAACTTGCCATTGAGGCATGCAAGCTTCAAAGTACTGAGGGGGGTGTTCCTAGATCAACTTCTTGGATAATGAGCTGAAGTCGACAAGAAGTGATCCGTCAAAGGAGGGCCTTAATGAATCCCACATCAGTGACACAGAACGGAGCTAATGATTTTAATGGAGGTGAAAACAATCTGTGACATATGATTCAGGGTGGCGATCATGGGTGGATGAAGGATAATGTATGGTAGTGGATGGGACACGGTTGACTCTTTCTGAACAACATCTCTTGAACATATAACGACACTGATGCGATGGATCGGTAGCATTACCCCAAATGTGGATGGTTTGGCGAAGACCATGGTGATGAGACCGGTGAATGAAACAACCCAACCCGATGTGATACGGAGGAAAAGTGTCATGTTCAAGAGCGACTTGCTACCATTAAAGCTTTGAGGTTCTCCCAATTTTTCCCCAGTCATTTTTGACCAGTACCTCTTTATTTTTGTCAAGCTTGAGGAGGATAACATATGCTTGTTCTATAACCTACCCTTCGGGCAAGCCCATCGCTATGTTTTAACGAGCCTAGCGATAGGGAAACTCGTTCTCGTCCAAAGACAAGTTTGTCGCTATTTAATCATTTTAACGAGTCTAACGACAAGGAAAACTCGGGCCTTTTCATTTTTAGAGAGTCTGAAAAGGTACAGAAAGTCAACTCCAAAATTCCTTTTTCGTCATCTAATCCCTTAAGTCCGAAAAAGTATAAAACAATACAAAAGGGATGAATTTTCGATAACTTTAATGAGCCGAATAAAACAAGCGCTCGACATTTTTGTGCAATAATCCCTGAGGTCCAAAAAGATTAAAATCTAGAGGAGGGATAGCTCTTCCGGTCACTTTAACGAGCTGGAAGGCCAAAACTCGGCAAACTTTTCATATTTTACGAGTCAAATGAAAAGAGCTCAAAGAAGACTCGTCTTTTGAGGAACGAGTGATAAACAGGGATAGCAGCAGATTCCAGGTACAGGTTGGAATTTTCCAATCACGGCAGTGTCACAAGGATGGCTAGATGAAATCACTCTTCGCAGCTGTTCCTCAAAATGGGTAAACAATCATATGGAGGTGAACGATCGGCCAAATGGAATGGAGGTGGCAGGTGCAAAACACGACCAAGGCTTTTTGTGGATAATAAATTTACGATCACAGAGATTATTTACCGGGGTATGTTCATTTTTTAATGAGCTTGAATGCTCAATCTTATGTTTATTTTTTAATGAGCATGAACTATGTGCTAAAACTGCTCGGATCTTCGCTTTTCTATTTTTTAACGAGCATAAATTCTGCGGTAAAACTGCTCGAAATACCAGTCATAAGATAAGAATGTCCCCTGTAAGATCCCATTTTTTATAGAGCCTGCGCCTTACCAAAGCTATTGTTGTTGGGAAAGGTATCCAATACGGAATGACCCTATCCCACTCTATGGGTGATAGTACCTCAGCAACAATCAAAGCAAAGCTATTCGAGATTACTTCTTTATGAGATGTAAGAGAGGGGCGAAAGAGATCCACTAACCGTTGTCTTCCGCTAATGATTGATCCAATCTTCTCTCTTTGCTGCTTGCTCCCAGCTCCTTGCTCTTTCACTGGCCCAGCTACACCAAGATCCTGCAAAATGGAAAGAGAGGGAAACTACAAGAAGCAAACATTCATAATTGATTCAAGGATTAGAGTAAATCAAATACACAAGCATAACAATACACTATTGAGACACATGCATATAGAAGAACCTCAAATGCTTTATTAATGGAAGAAGTAAAGTTCGGGAAGTAATACAACCATAAAAGGCCCAATCTAGCATCACCTCCCAACAGAAAGAAATCTCCTCTTCACCTCCTTCAAGCAAATAACCCAATAGTTCTATACTCAAACCAACAGCACATCCTTACATTCACCTGATTCCAGCCTCCCTAGACCTCATGAGAGAGCTCTATATATAGGAGTTTTGGAGAAAGGATGAGTCAGCTTGTAGCTGGCATGAAGCTGACTAGTGTCCTCTCCCACTTCAGTTATTCTTCAGTTCTTGAGTCCACTTGGAGGTTCTTGCTTCCACTTGGAGATCTAGACCCTCTTACTCATCACCAGTCGAATTCCTTGATCCAAGTGTCATTTTGGAATCTTCCTGGGCATTGACACCTTGAGGAATGACTGTGCCACTTGGCCAAACTCGCCCAGCGCAGGTAGTCTTCTTTGCAGTTGACATTCAGCGCAGGTACATAGTGGAGCAGTTGACATTCAGCGCAGATGCTCAGTGGAGCAGTTGACATGATCCAGAATTAGCTTGTTTTTGAGTGTTTTCAGGTGGAGAACTGATATTTAGTGTTGTGGTTTGTTGACCTTGTTCCTCTAGGGGTAGGAACAACATGTTTAGGGACTTTGGATCCCTCAGATTATGGACATTTCATGCTTCATGCTGTAAGGCACAAAAATGTCTATAACAGTTGCCCCCTAAAGTATGAGGTCGTTTATCAGGTGAAATGCTTTATCAGGAGGATCCGAAGTTCATTCAATCGCTGAGAGGTGACCTGTAATAAAATACAATACAATACATTATTTTTCATTCTGCTTTCATGATCGAGCTGAGGCGGGCATTCCCATGCTCAGCTTTATAAATTCATTTTGGTACATAGAACAGACGATCGTCTGATAATAGACTGATAATTCTCTGCTGAAATTATCATCCTTTGAGTAGGATGATCATCTGCTGCAATGATGTACATGTCAAATGTCTTTATATTTCCTGAATATATATCGCAGCCCGGATGGATGAAACTAGATCCGGGGTCTTCAAACTCATTCGATCTTCACTCTAAGTACAAGTCGATCCATGTGAGAATTGCGCTGAAGTCGAACATGGAAAGACATCGCTTGATTACCGGTCAATGATGTAAACTGTTAACAAGCGCGAGAGGAATCACCGATAATGATAATGACCCTCAAGGTACTATAGTACAATTCACGTGGTGTGAATAAAGGACTTGGCGTCGAACACCACGCAAAATCTTTCGGTCGAAGGTCATTGATGTATACCTGTCGCCGGAAGTGAGAAACTTGCCATTGAGGCATGCAAGCTTCAAAGTACTGAGGGGGGTGTTCCTAGATCAACTTCTTGGATAATGAGCTGAAGTCGAAAAGAAGCGATCCATCAAAGGAGGGCCTTAATGAATCCCACATCAGTGACATGGAACGGAGCTAATGATTTTAGTGGAGGTGAAAACAATCTGTGACATATGATTCAGGGTGGCGATCATGGGTGGATGAAGGATAATGTATGGTAGTGGATGGGACACGGTTGACTCTTTCTGAACAACATCTCTTGAACATATAACGACACTGATGTGATGGATCGGTATCATTACCCCAAATGTGGATGGTTTGGCGAAGACCATGGTGATGAGACCGGTGAATGAAACAACCCAACCCGATGTGATACGGAGGAAAAGTGTCATGTTCAAGAGCGACTTGCTACCATTAAAGCTTCGAGGTTCTCCCAATTTTTCCCCAGTCATTTCTGACCAGTACCTCTTTATTTTTGTCAAGCTTGAGGAGGATAACATATGCTTGTTCTATAACCTGCCCTTTGGGCAAGCCCATCGCTATGTTTTAACGAGCCTAGCGATAGGGAAACTCGTTCTCGTCTAAAGACAAGTTTGTCGCTATTTAATTATTTTAATGAGTCTAATGACAAGGAAAACTCGGTCCTTTTCATTTTTAAAGAGTCTGAAAAGGTACAGAAAGTTAACTCCAAAATTCCTTTTTCGTCATCTAATCCCTTAAGTCCGAAAAAGTATAAAACAATACAGAAGGGATGAGTTTTCGATTACTTTAACGAGCCGAATAAAACAAGCGCTCGACCTTTTTGTGTAATAATCCCTCAGGTCCAAAAAGATTAAAATCTAGAGGAGGGATAGCTCTTCCGGTCATTTTAATGAGCTGGAAGGCCAAAACTCGGCAAACTTTTCATATTTTACGAGTCAATTGAAAAGACCTCAAAGAAGACTCATCTTTTGAGGAACGAGTGATAAACAGGGATAGCAGAAGATTCCAGGTATAGGTTGGAATTTTCCAATCACGGCAGTGTCACAAGGATGGCTAGGTGAAATCACTCTTCGCAGCTGTTCCTCAAAATGAGTAAACAATCATATGGGGGTGAACGATCGGCCAAATGGAATGGAGGTGGCAGGTGCAAACACGACCAAGGATTTTTATGGCTAATAAATTTACGATCACAATGGTTATTTACCGGGATAGGTTCATTTTTTATTTAACGAGCTTGAATGCGCCAAAACACTGCTCACTTCTTTTATTTATTTTTTAACGAGCATGAAGACCGCGTTAAAATTGCTTGGATCTTGCGTTTATTTTTTAACAAGCATGAACTTTATGCTAGAACTGCTCGATGATAAGTTTGCATGCCGCCAGCATAATAACGCAAATCGAGGTGCATGCCCCCCAAGCTTCATTGCACTCAAGTTGGTGGTTGGAATGAAGGTTTACCTTTGAGATTTGGAAAGGGGGTTTGTTTCATTTTTTAATGAGGTTGACACAGTAAAAGAACTATCCTCATGACTCCTTGTTTCATTTTTTAACGAGGTTGACACGAGATAAGAACCGTCCTTGGAGTCCAAATCCATTAGATATAGAAGGTTTCGTATTCCACTGTGGCCATTTCCGCCATATTACTCGGAGGCGGTAGGGAAAAAGTACCCATTAAGGCAGGGTATTTTAGGAGACCTACTCCGATATTTTGGAGCGAATAATTGCTTCCATGGATCTTTGGAATGCTTCCCGTAACTTGTGAACTGTTGGGGAGAAAAGTTTGTTGGTCGACGATTGTAATTCCTCCTTGGAAGGGAAATGCAATCTTCTTGAAGTAGGTTGACACAACAGCGGCCATGGCATAGATCCAGGGCCTTCCTAGTAGGATGTTGTAATCGAGGTTTCCATCAATTACTTCAACATCAATTCCTATTGTTTTGCCCCCCAGTTCAACTTGCAAGTTACTTAAAATCCCGTATGGAGTGTATGATCATCCATCAAATGCTTTTAACGTCGTTGACGATTTCGACAAGGGTGGTGAGCCTAAATCTTTCCAGCAACTCATCGACATAAGACATGTAGATTCCCCCTCATCAATAATTGTTCGATGAACAGTTTTGTTGAGGGCTTTCACTTGAATAAGGAAAGCTAGTTGAGCTGGTAACTGACAGTCATATCCTTTATGATCAAAGGCGACAAGATTGGAATCCATTGGGTCAATTCCACCTATTGCTGATAATAAAGCTTGTTCTTGGGAGAAGCAATTTTGCCGTACCTCAAGTGTCGACATAACGGATGGCGATTGGGCCAGGTCCTCTATCTGTGCTATTTTCGCACAAGGATTAAATGTCGATTTGTGTACTGCTCCCTTTTGCAACTTTATTATTGGCTCAGGGACGATGGGTGGCACAACTTCAGTCAAAGTTGTTGTCGAACTACTAGGTTGTTCATTAGCCTTGTTGTTCGACAGCTTTGGATTCCTGTAATCCTTATTCCTCATCAAAGCATTATTTTGCTGCTTTGAGGTAGACAACATAAGCACTTGGGATCGGGAAGCATTTTGATTAGCAACCAGATTTTGACCTGGATTAGGAAACGGATCAGTCAATACTGCTGGGGTTTTTGAACTCTTAAAGAGTTTCTTAACTTCAGCTATATGTGGACAATCTTTCGTCCAATGATCCTCATCGCATATATGAAACCCTGTTGGGGGTTTCCTTTTTCTCCCTTTCTTTTTCTTCTTGCCCCCTGGTTGCTTCAGTTGTTTTCCCTTGTCGGTCGACATGGCATTTACTTCTGAGGCAAGAAGTTCTTCATTTGCATTTTGACTATAAATTTCGTGCTTGCCAATCACGCCATCGCCGGTGTGAGAGTCATTGTTTGATTTAGGAGGAGGAGGAATTGAGAATTCCGGTCTAGGGGCGTCAGGTATTTTGTCGTAGAGTGTGCCGAACTGAGTATAGAAAAAGTCCAGATATTGCGCACGAGCGATAACCTGCTCTTCCGTTACGACCCCCCCCCTTTGCCACATCTTCCGTGATGGCAGGAAGTAATGACTTGATAAACCATTCAGCTAATAGCTGATTGGGAACGTACGTTTTTACCATCCTACGACGACATCACCACTCATGTATATGATCAGATATGTGGGTGGCAGTCATTTGTTTGAAGTTGGTAAGGAGTTCTGTTCCCGTTTCATACCTTATCGGTAATTGAAAATGGGTTAAAAAGGTTGTGGCTAAGGTACTGAAGTTGTCGAATGAAGCTCTAGGCAATTCAATGTACCATTTTTCCGCTGGACCCGTTAACATCCTCTGAAAGAGGTGAAGTCTTATCGAATCATCATTCAGAGTGTTCGATGAACACCATAGATGGAATGTCATCACATGATTCGACGGATCTTCACCCGGATTTCCATTAAATTTAGGAATATCTGACAGAAGTTTATGCGGAATCGCTGGCCACCAAGGGGCATAAGCAATTGGATCATTCGTTAGCCGGTTTAGATCTGGTAATTCTAGAGTTGCTACAAAGGGCAACTGTTGGTTCAGGTTAGGCGAAGCATATCCAGGATAAGATGGTATCGCTTGAGCAATGGGTCTTTGCAGACCAACATAATGCTGGCAACTTTGACAAGGTTGATGGGCATAACCATTATAGCATGGTTGCCCATTACTTACAAAGACTTGTTGCTCAGGTCCTTGATATGATTGTTGGAATGGCGGTTGTTGAGATTGAACTAGCTCTGGTTATTGGACCATTTGTTGTTGACCAATACTGGATGATTGACCAAGATGAGGAGTCACGGTACTTGTTTGAGCCTGAGTCACTCCAGATAAGGAGGCACTACCCTGAGATTGTGATTGAGTCGTTGAGACAAGAGGCTGTTGTATTGCAACCTGAGAAACTTGGGGTTGACATACAACAGGTAGCGCTTGTACTAGCGACGCATTCACCATAGCAGGTGTGGTGGGAATATCCGACACAGGGTGCACTGGTTGCATCGAATATACAACCCCTGGTTGTCGAGGCAGTATTGGTACCCAACCGCTGGATGTAATTCCAGTTTGACCTGAACTTTTTTGTAAATTCCCATATGGTTGTTCTCTAGGAGGGAACAATGAAAGAGCATACTGCCCTCCATACGGTGGAAATCCAGTACTTAAAGGGTAAATTGGCCTTTGAAGACACATTGGATCAATTTGTTGAGTTTCAACATAAGAAATACCAAATGATAATCTGGATGAAGAAATAGGAACTAACCATGTCGTCGTCCCTGATGGGACTCCGGCTTGTTGTTGAGGACAATTTGCCGGGACAGATGGTATACCAGCGAACATCGTTGGAGTAGCGGCAGGAGGCTCCGCCGCTGTTGTGTCGGACGACACAGTCCTAGACGTCGACGGTTGTTCAGACATATTGAGTCTATCCAATAGATCGCCTAGCGATTCTACAGGAACTTCACTGGTGATAGACTAACTTCGAAGATCAACGAGGGAAAGGTGATGATTATTCTGTTTAAAATAAATTTTATAACGACGCTTTAGACACAACTTGCTTTTTCACTTTTTAAGAGTCGAGAAAAAGCTAAAGATGACTCTAGTCTCCTTCGATGTTTTAACGAGCCCGAAGTGACAAATGCTCGGATGGACTTTTTCAGTTATAGAGTTTGAAAAAGGCCAAAAGAAACTGCTCTGGAGATCTAGACAGAGGGTGTGCCAAACCTTTCGCAAAACCACAGAATACGTTTTACGGTACGAGTGGTCGATCTTCGTGAATGCTGTGTTCACTGCATTGCGATCAGTAGGGCGGCCGACACGGTTTTCTATGGATAAAGGCTTTGTTCCTATAGGGGTCTCCCAATATATACGCGACGGTACGTGGGAGCACAAGTCCGTATTGATACTTATCGCTTCACCGTGGAGGAATCACCCAACCACTCAACGCTAAGATATCACGTTTAACGACGCCGGAACACGTCTCTAGCTTAGACCTCTATGTCTTTGCGTTATGTTTCAATGCGTTGTTATGTAAATTCAATTTATTTTAAGGTTGATCTTGTTTAGCAGTTTGCCTTTATGGATCACCACGAGATGTATAGTAACACTCCTAAATGCAGTCTAAGATGATAAGCAAGCTTTTCAATCTTTCAACTTTGAAAATCTTAACTACTGAGGGAAAAGAAAGACATCATCTTTTCACACAGATCATAGAGCACACACTAATGCACTTTTCCCTAAATCAACATGCAAACTGTCAAAATGCACATTCACAATGCAGGTATTTCTTTTCTCTTTCTTAATGTTGGTGCAATACAAAAAGAAAGCTGTTGTATAACTTTGAATTCAATTTCAAGTGAAAGCAAACAAGCTTGTCCAAAATCAAAAGACACCTTAAGATTTACTTTTTTCGACACTAGAAATATATAAATTCAAACCATATGACGAAAGCAAAAGCTCAATCAGCTATGAACAGCAAACAAACTAACTCTTAAGATCAAAACGACACTTATCAAAGGTCTAGATCTAAGAGGCCACAGCAAGACTAGTTCACTTTTTATTATGGGAAACTGCAAATGATATAAGAAATACACAAAGAACAAATACAGTTTCTTTATACAACCGAGGCGGAATAGTGGCAAGGAAAGTTGGTTTCAGATAGGTACATTGACAGGTAACAGGCTGCAAAAACAAGGGTGAAAACAGGGCAATAAACAGGAGGGAACCCCAGTAGCACTAGGCAAAACTGGTTCACCACAGGTAGTACACTGGTAGTTTGACCTTCAGTGCAGGTAGCCCCTTCGGGAACTGTGCTGAAATGCAGACTGCCTTCACAGCACTTGCACTGAAGAGACAAACTTTCATTTTTCTCAGTTTCCGGGTCACAGATTGCTAAAAAATTCACAGTTTTTGGCCAAATCAGAAGCTATCAGTCAAGTACACACTAAGGGATGAAAAGGAGGATGAAAAGCTATCACTAAGAGCTATTTAGAGTCCTTGTGGATCAGCTCTTCAAATCATAAACTTGCCCAGAAACTGAGCTAGAGTAGTTTCCCTCTACTTTGCATTTGAAAGATCCAAATGCAGTTCGATTCGGTACTCCCTGTGTTTATGAAATGAATAGCAAAAACACAAACAACCAACAAGATACGATCCCCAGCGGAGTCGCCAATTTGTTGTTGGGAAAAGTATCCAATACGGAATGACCCTATCCCACTCTAAGGGTGATAGTACCTCAGCAACAATCAAAGCAAAGCTATTCGAGATTACTTCTTTATGAGATGTAAGAGAGGGGCGAAAGAGATCCACTAACCGTTGTCTTCCGCTAATGATTGATCCAATCTTCTCTCTTTGCTGCTTGCTCCCAGCTCCTTGCTCTTTCACTGGCCCAGCTACACCAAGATCCTGCAAAATGGCAAGAGAGGGAAACTACAAGAAGCATACATTCATAATTGATTCAAGGATTAGAATAAATCAAATACACAAGCATAACAATACACTATTGAGACACATGCATATAGAAGAACCTCAAATGCTTTATTAATGGAAGAAGTAAAGTTCAGGAAGTAATACAACCATAAAAGGCCCAATCCAGCATCACCTCCCAGCAGAAAGAAATCTCCTCTTCACCTCCTTCAAGCAAATCACCTAATAGTTCTATACTCAAACCAATAACACTTCCTTACATTCACCTGATTCCAGCCTCCCTAGACCTCATGAGAGAGCTCTATATATAGGAGTTTTGGAGAAAGGATGAGTCAGCTTGTAGCTGGCATGAAGCTGACTAGTGTCCTCTCCCACTTCAGTTATTCTTCAGTTCTTGAGTCCACTTGGAGGTTCTTACTTCCACTTGGAGATCTAGACCCTCTTACTCATCACCAGTCGAATTCCTTGATCCAAGTGTCATTTTGCAAGCTTCCTGGGCATTGACACCTTGAGGAATGACTGTGCCACTTGGCCAAACTCGCCCAGCGCAGGTAGCCTTCTTTGCAGTTGACATTCAGCACAGGTACACAATGGAGCAGTTGACATTCAGCGCAGATGCTCAGTGGAGCAGTTGACATGATCCAGAATTAGCTTGTTTTTGAGTGTTTTCAGGTGGAGAACTGATATTTAGTGCTGTGGTTTGCTGACCTTGTTCCTCTAGGGGTAGGAACAACATGTTTAGGGACTTTTGATCCCTCAAATTATGGACATTTCATGCTTCATGCTGTAAGGCACAAAAATGTCTATAACAACTATGCTCACTCATCCTTTCTTTATGCAAGTTTGGAAACGGCTAATCCTACGAGTTTAAAGGGTTAGACCTATAGGTTTAAAGGGAGGACCTAAAAATTTAAAAAAATAAATAGTCGTCCCTTGCTTGCACTCTAAAATGTTTGCATGCCCCCAGGTATAAAGTAAAATTTCAACGCTGCCCCTACTTATCCGTCAAAACATTTGTTTTAAAGGGTGAGGCTTGCCTCTTTCTGGTTACCCAAAGATTGTTTTGTTAACACCATCAAACGAAAACATCTCCTCGGCACTGTCTACCGAAGTAGACAATGGTGAATGACCTTTGTCAAACAAGTAACCTTAACAAAAGAATCCTATTCTAGAACAACCCCTCTTCCATCCACGGACGGGGTACGGACTAGTCATATTCTTTCGCGGAAATTCTGCCTTATACCCAAGGTTTCCTCTGCCCGAAGCAGACCAGGATGCATGCCCCCTGGGTTCCAGTCCCATCTTTCCGAATCACTCACACTCATCGGGAAGGAGGACTGGGGGTGGAGACATTTCTTGAGTGAATAGACCATTGAGGGTTGGTATGTGACTATTTGCGATGCGTGATCCCGGAAATGAAAGTTGGTCTACGAGCTTGACCATTCTTCCTTCGTGCGGAAAACACATTACTCTAAAGAGTGAGGAGACTATTGCCTCCATGCAATATATATAGTCTCGTCCAAGGAGTAGGTTATAATCCAAGGGTCCTTGAACGACCATCACGTTCATTTGAACGGTCTTCCCTTTCAATGTAACAGGCACATTGGGGAGGATCCCTAATGGTCGACTGGTTCCTTTATCAAAACCCGAGAGATTTCTTATCTCAGGCAAACGCTCCGGGGAACCCAGTGCTTTCCAAGCAATAGAGGAAAGGATACTCACAGATGCCCCTTCATCAATGATAGTTCCAGCCATTACCATTCTATAAATTTGGACTATGATTCTGAATGGTACACTGGCTGGAAACCGGGGTCTGCCTAGTTGGTTCCAATCAAAGGACACAACCAGGTTGCTTGGTGGTGGGACCGAATACACGGCCGGATACGACCCTGACGATGTTCCTTCCTGCGAGAAAGGAATGGGTGCATTGCCCTGACGCTCATCAGAGTCTATGTTGATGAAAAGAATCTGGATGGTGTCATCCTTATTCTCTTCAATGAGGGTGTCATTTGAAGATGAATCTTCAGTGACGGTGTCATTGGAGGATGAAACCTCTGAAGGAAGAACCAGGTCAACTGCCGTTTCGACATTTGGACTTTCGTCCGGTCTTGATTCAGTAGGTTCATTTTCAATGACTGACGCTTCAGCCGACCACTTGAGTGGGCCAGCTGTATTTTCAACCAACGAAGGACTTGGCACGAGTTTTTTGTATCCAGGAGGAAGTCTCAACGGTGAAACCGGGCGATCTTTCAAAACTCTCTTTGCTTCGTCTAAGAAGGGACAACGGTGGATGGCGTGATCACCTTCACACAGTCTACAGGGGGATCTTGCTCCCCCTCTTTGTCTTGAACCTTCATTTTCGCTGGTTGACGGTAAGCATTCAACATGATTATCAGAGGTTGACGCTCCCCAATTGTGCAACTGAGGGGACCAGTCCCTTAGTATCCGGGGAATACAGGGACAATCTCTATGGAAGTGGCCTCCTCTACATATGACACATGGCAATTTAGGCCCGGTCTGTGCTGTGTGTGGATTTTTGTCAGATGTCTTTTGCTTGCCCCCAGTCGCCTTAGGCTCCTTCTTCTTCTTCTCCTTCTTCTCCATGGGAGCTTGGCTTTTGCCGGCTCTACCTTGCGAAGATGAAGGTTTGGAGGAAGAGTTATAGGAAGTTGAAGGCTAGTGGGCAGCTCTAGACTGATCTAACTGTTGACTCGACTGTTCAGGAACCATGGTGTTCTGAACTACATTGGTTGAGAATAGCCAAATTGGCAGGCCAATTGTCAGTCCTGGAAGCGACAATGTGGCCATGTGGGGCGCACCAATTTCTCCCCAAGAAGAGAAAGGACTAGGATTTCCATCATGTGGAATTCCTTGGTTGGGGCGTTCCATGTTCTCAACCTACAGATCAACGCAGGAATAGGAGGTGATTATGTTCCGTTTAAAATAAATTTTATAACAACGCTTTAGACACAACTTGCTTTTTGACTTTTTAAGAGTCGAGAAAAAGCTAAAGATGACTCTAGTCTCCTTCGATGTTTTAACGAGCCCGAAGTGACAAATGCTCGGATGGACTTTTTCAGTTATAGAGTTTGAAAAAGGCCAAAAGAAACTGCTCTGGAGATTTAGGCAGAGGGTGTACCAAACCTTTCGCAAAACCACAGAATACGTTTTACGGTACGGGTGGTCGATCTTCGTGAATGCTGTGTTCACTGCATTGCGATCAGTAGGGCGGCCGACACGGCTTCCTATGGATAAAGGCTTTGTTCCTATAGGGGTCTCCCAATATATACGCGACAGTACGTGGGAGCACAAGTCCGTATTGATACTTGCCGCTTCACTATGGAGGAATCACCCAACCACTCAACGCTAAGATATCACGTTTAACGACGCCGGAACACGTCTCTAGCTTAGACCTCTATGTGTTTGCATTATGTTTCAACGCGTTGTTATGTAAATTCAATTCATTTTAAGGTTGATCTTGTTTAGCAGTTTGCCTTTATGGATCACCACGAGATGTATAGTAACACTCCTAAATGCAGTCTAAGATGATAAGTAAGCTTTTCAATCTTTCAACTTTGAAAATCTTAACTACTGAGGGAAAAGAGAGACATCATTTTTTCACACAGAACATAGAGCACACACTAATGCACTTTTCCATAAATCAACATGCAATCTGTCAAAATGCACATGCACAATGCAGGTATTTCTTTTCTCTTTCTTAATGTTGGTGTAATACAAAAAGAAAGCTGTTGTATAATTTCGAATTCAATTTCAAGTGAAAGCAAACAAGCTTGTCCAAAATCAAAAGACACCTTGAGATTTACTTGTTTCGACACTAGAAATATATAAATTCAAACCATATGACGAAAGCAAAAGCTCAATCAGCTATGAACAGCAAACAAACTAACTCTTAAGATCAAAACGACACTTATCACAGGTCTAGATCTAAGAGGCCACAACAAGACTAGTTCACTTTTCATTATGGGAAACTGCAAATGATATAAGAAATACACAAAGAACAAATATAGTTTATTTATACAACCGAGGCGGAATAGTGGCAAGGAAAGTTGGTTTCAGATAGGTACATTGACTGATAACAGGCTGCAAAAACAAGGGTGAAAACAGGGCAATAAACAACAGGTAACCCCAGTAGCTCTAGGCAAAACTGGTCCAGCGCAGGTAGTACACTGGCAGTTTGACCTTCAGCGCAGGTAGCCCCTTTGGGAACTGCGCTGAAATGTAGACTGCCTTCACAGTGCTTGCACTGAAGAGACAAAATTTCGTTTTTCTCAGTTTCTGGGTCACAGATTGCTCAAAAATTCACAGTTTTTGGCCAAATCAGAAGGTATCAATCAAGTACACACTAAAGGATGAAAAGAAAGATGAAAAGATATCACTAAGAGCTGTTCAAAGTCCTTGTGGATCAGCTCTTCAAATCATAAACATGCCCAACAACTGAGCTAGAGTAGCTGCCCTCTACTTTGCATTTGAAAGATCCAAATGCAGTTCGATTCGGTACTCCCTATGTTTATGAAATGAATAGAAAAAACACAAACAACCAACAAGATACGATCCCCAGCGGAGTCGCCAATTTGTTGTTGGGAAAAGTATCCAATACGGAATGACCCTATCCCACTCTAAGGGTGATAGTACCTCAACAACAATCAAAGCAAAGCTATTCGAGATTACTTCTTTATGAGATGTAAGAGAGGGGAGAAAGAGATCCACTAACCGTTGTCTTTCGCTAATGGTTGATCCAATCTTCTCTCCTTGCTGCTTGCTCCCAGCTCCTTGCTCTTTCAATGGCCCAGCTACACCAAGATCCTGCAAAATAGCAAGAGAGGGAAACTACAAGAAGCATACATTCATAATTGATTCAAGGATTAGAATAAATCAAATACACAAGTATAACAATACACCATTGAGACACATGCATATAGAAGAACCTCAAATGCTTTATTAATGGAAGAAGTAAAGTTCAGGAAGTGATACAACCATAAAAGGCCCAATCCAGCATCACCTCCCAGCAGAAAGAAATCTCCTCTTCACCTCCTTCAAGAAAATCACCCAATAGTTCTATACTCAAACCAACATCACTTCCTTACATTCACAAGATTCCAGCCTCCTTAGACCTCATGAGAGAGCTCTATATATAGGAGTTTTGGAGAAAGGATGAGTCAGCTTGAGGCTAGCATGAAGCTGACTAGTGTCCTCTCCCACTTTAGTTATTCTTCAGTTCTTGAGTCCACTTGGAGGTTCTTGCTTCCACTTGGAGATCTAGACCCTCTTTCTCATCACCAGTCGAATTCCTTGATCCAAGTGTCATTTTGGAAGCTTCCTGGGCATTGACACCTTGAGGAATGACTGTGCCACTTGGCCAAACTCGCCCAGCGCAGGTAGCCCTCTTTGCAGTTGACATTCAGCGCAGGTACACAGTGGAGCAGTTGACATTCAGCGCAGATGCTCGGTGGAGCAGTTGACATGATCCAAAATTAACTTGTTTTTGAGTGTTTTCAGGTGGAGAACTGATATTCAGTGTTGTGGTTTGCTAACTTTGTTCCTCTAGGGGTAGGAACAACATGTTTAGGGACTTTGGATCCTTTAGATTATTGACATTTCATGCTTCATGCCATAAGGCACAAAAATGTCTATAACACCTGGGAGGGACTTGCACAACACCAAGGCTCAGGTTGTAATTGTTCCTTTTGTTTCCTATTAATGCAAATGAGTCCATTCTTCTCAATAACTTGTTATTTATGAGTTGTTTCATGTACTCCTTGGTCTATGTGTTAAATATGTTTTATTTTATGAGATTATCAAGTGCTATTTAATCATTTGATTGTTAGTGAATGCAGGTTTCGAAGTGAAGGAGGAGCTCATCCGGATCAGCGAGGCTGGACTGCTACAACAGCGTTGGACTACAGGTAGGATCTAAACACTTGATTTCTCGTATAGTAAATGCATGTTTAGAGAAGGATTGCTCTTGTTTGTCTTGTTTGTCACTAGAGAGTCTTAGGCTCCTAGGGAGGTTGGTTGTGTCTGCACTATCGACTCTTTCCGCTTGACAAAATGGCGACTCCACTGGGGAATCCATTGATGAGAAAGTTTTTTCCTTTGTATGCAACTTTGATCTGAGAAAAGTCATTTATTTTCTGGTTTTTGGCTCTGTGACTTTGTATTTGGGTGGGTTAGCTTAGGGTTAGATTGAATTTAGTTTTTCTTGGTTTTTTCAGTAGTACGCACCATCTGAGTATTGCACAGTGCGTACCTGTACGCACTGTTGCTGTGTGCACAGAGCGGGCCCGCACCTGTCTTAACAGGTTGCCTGCGTACCCTGCTAAAGATTAAGAAATTTCCATTTTTTACATTTTTCCTTTTAGATTTTGCTTTTTCTTAGTTTTTACTTCCCAGATCCATTAGTCTCCTGTCAAAGATTTTCACCTGAACTTGTTTCGATAGCATTAATTGTTTTAGTGGATTTCATAGAAGTTTAAGCCCTAGGGTTTGATTTTTGAGTAGGTCTTGTAGTGACTTTGGCGGTAGAAGTTGTCAAGCCTTAGATCTCTCTAGTTTTGTTAGCCTTCTTAGGAGTCGGACCTGTCGTAAAGTCTACCTGTGAGAGCAACTTACCTTTGAGTTGTCTCTTTGGCGAATTTCGAAGTGGTTGTTGATTGAGTATTGAATTCCATTTTACAAAAAGAACAAAAAGATTTGAGTTTTGTTTTGACTAGTCTTTTGATTCTGCATTAGCTGGTCCTTGGCTTGATTGTGGTCAAGTAAAACAACCTAGAATCATCCTTGTAGGCTTTTACCTCGTTAGGTTTGCTTTAGAGTAAATTTCCTTTTGATTTGCTTGTAAGTCAATTTTTCATAGATTTTATATATTTTGAGATTGATTTTCGTTAAAATAGATTTATATGCTTTATTAAATAAGAAAAATACAAAAACATCTCCTTTGAAAAGTTTTGTTTCAAGTAGCTTTGGAGTATTTTGAAAGAAAAAGATTTTTTCGTGCACGTAAGGAGTGGTCATTTTTGTATGCTTGGAAAGATAAAGAGAATTGTTTCTTTGATTGTCTTTACTAAGAAAGTTGTTTTCTATAAAATTTGCATTTTCCAACTCTCTTAGTTAGGAGTTTCATTGAAAGAGAAAAGTAGCGTAAATCATCTTAAGTGCATCTTTGTAGTGGTTTGAGTCGAGTCTACACACCATTGGTTTCATTTCCGCTACCTTTTGTATTTAAGAAAAACCATAAAATTAACGCTTAAAGTAAAATCAACGTAGTAACTTTTATTTACTAGGGCTCTGAAACACCAATTTAGATCAGGCTAGTGTCTTGGAGTAGGAGAGTAATTAACTCTCCAAGACAACAAAACCAAACAAGTAGCTTATCTTGTGATAGAATAAATCCAATTGTCTCATTTGTACTCTGGGAAAGCTCCTCTTAAAGGAGAAGCACGAGCTCGTGTCCGAACCAGTGAGGGGATCAATCCTCCCTCGTTGGGAACGACACCAGACACGCACGTATTACAAACGGTAAACCTCAGATTAACCATTGTCGAGGAGCCAGGGGTCACTTGTCGGTAAACCTTGGATTATTGTCAAGGAACCGACAAGGGGATTGAGCTTGATACTCTGCCCTTGCGTGCTGTCGGAGTGTAGACTGTTCCCCCAGGTACATTTGTTGCGGTTGGTAACCTTAGTGACCATTATCTTTAGGATTCTACCGAGGTGACGGTGGAGGGAAGATCCCACTGTACCTGGAGCAGACGTCGGCTAGACTCACTTGGATTTTCCGGGGGGTTCACTTCACTCGAGACGGTTAAAGTGGAGGAACTTGTGCCGGTCTATTCATTAAGCAGGTTGCCGGGGTAACTGTTCCACCCGCCACTTCTGTACTGAATCCGGCGATGTTGGGTTTCATCTCCAACTAGCGTTTTCGGTCTGGAAGGCTACTGTTTGTGCTTGGTTTGACGCCCTAGATTCTTTAGGCATGTGATTCAAATTTGTTTGGTTCTTTAGCGACTTTAGGTGGTTTGATTTGAGATTTTACTTTGTTTTCGTGTGTAGTAGTTAAAAGTTTTTAGCTGTGGCAGAATTACTGAGACAGTCCCGTAGACTTCGGGGCAAGTCACCTGAGATTGTTACCAGAACAGATTTGTTGAGGAAACTCCGTAGATCGCGGGGTGGATCTCCTGAAGACGTCCCGGGTCAGTACGAAGGATTGAAGGTCCTTGTAACTCCTCCTAGTGGCAGTAGAGTAGGTTCACCTGAAGAAGGAGAATCTTCCTTGGTAGTCCATCCAGATTACCAAAGTCTAGAGACAGGTTATAATCCCGAAGCTGTTACAGTTTCTGAGCTTGCTGGTAGTTTTTCATCTACTAGTGATATAGGGGAAGAACCTGAAATATCTGAACCTGTTACTCCAACTTCTAGTGTTCCAGATTCACCAAGAGTAGAACGAGTTATCACCGAAAATCTTCCTACTGGTTTGATTGCTATTGAAGAACTTGCTCCAGAGGAAGAAATAGGCGTCTCTAACCTTGAAGATCAACTTACTATTGAGCTCAGGGAGCGTGAATCTATCTTTTACAGTCCTCCTAGAAGTACTACTTGGTACCTTTCATTAACCAATTATTTAGACAACTCAGGGATAGGTTTTTCTACACCTCGTACTCCTTTTCCACCTGGAGGTATTTATACTCCTGTAAATATGTCTGGTCAGTCGTCCGTGTTCACTCAATCTCCTGAATCTTTCTTACAAGGCGGTCCTTCTGTTCCCACTGGGTATCAGTCACTTTCTGGTATCTTTGCGGGGGCTTCTCCTCAACCCGTCGATCATGGGTTATTAGCTGGAAACAATGGTAATAAACCGTTGGGTGTAGGGGACATTTACATGATGTCAGGTTCAGTTCCCGTTTCTCAACCTCAAGGTGGTCAATTACCGCCTGGGGGGCAGCCTCAGTTAATGCCTGGGGGGCAACCTCAAGGTACACAAATTGTGTCTGGGGGGCAGCCTCAAAGTCAGTATGTACCTATGGTGCAATACATGCCTCAAGGTCAACCCCAGCCTCAATATGTACCCCAGGGTCAACCTCAGTATCAATATTTACCTCAAGGGTATCAACCTCAAGGTCAAGGTCAACCCCAGTATCAGTATTTACCCCAAGGTTATCAACCTCAAGGTCAATACTCGAGTCAAGGTTATCAACCACCTCAAGGTCAGTCATATGTTCAAGGTATGGGAACTGTACCTTTTAGTTATCAATCCTATCCTCAATCCGGTTATGGATCCCAGTATCCTCAACCTGTTACGGGTCAATACCCTGGAATGATAGTGTGGGATCCATCACAGGGTCAACAGGTGTTGCAACCAAGTATACAGTTGGTACCTCAAACTGGACAACCCGTAGTTTCTGGTCCACCCCAGCAACCGCAACCTGTCCAGTCAAATGTTCAAACTTCTGTAACTTCGGTAGTTACTCAGCCGCCAATTGCTCCTAGTACTCCATCTCAAATGGCTGCTGCAACTACCGCAACATCTCCCGCACTTACTTCTGGAGTATCGACAACTCCAGTTTCTACTGTCTCTGCAACCACTCCTCAGACATCTTTACCGTTGTCTGGATCTACGATTCAAACCACGGTCCAGATGCCTATAGGTCAGCCTGGTATAAGTACGGTTGTCACTACTCAACCTCAATTTGTTCATCAACCGTACCAGGGACAGTACCAATATGGGCAAGCTGTCCAGCAGCCGGTTTACCAGTATCAACCGTATCCTGGGTACACTTATCAACAACCTCAACAACCCCAGTACGGTCCGGTTAATCCTGGTTTTCCAGGAGGATATAATATCCCTAATGCGATTCCTGTTCCTAGTTATCCTAGATATCCTCCTCCTGGGACTGGTCTTGTGACCCAGAGTTTTAGAGATCCTAACCGGCAATTACCGTTTATCGCAACTTTGGATTTACCAGACTTGACGCGCCTAACGAATGATCCAATTCAGTATCTTCCATTCTGGCCGCCAATGCCAAATAAGTTGCCCAGTGATATACCCAAGTTCGAAGGTAAGTCTGGAGAGGATCCGTCCAATCATGTGATGACTTACCACCTCTGGTGTGCTTCAAATTCTATCTCGGATGATTCGATCCGCTTACGTCTTTTCCAGCGTACACTCATTGGTCTCGCGGCCAAGTGGTACATTGAGTTACCACGGGCCTCTTTTTACAATTTTAGCCAGTTAGCTACCTCGTTCTTAACTCACTTTCAGTTGCCGGTCAGATACGATAACGGCACGGAGTTATTAACTTCACTAAAACAATCGACGTCCACGTATATTTCTGATCACATTCATGAGTGGAGACGTCGAAGAAGGTTAGTGAAAGTTTTTATTCCGGACCAAATCTTAGCTGAATGGTTTGTTAAATCATTATTACCGAAGATTACTGAAGATGTAGCTAAGGCCGGAGTAGTTACTGAGGAGCAAGTCATTGCTCAGGCACAATACCTTGACTTAGTTTATACTCAGTCAGGTACGTTACACGAGAAGATCCCAGATCTTCCAAAATCGAATCAAATCGCTGCTGCTCCTTCGGGATCTCATGCCGCTGATGGTATGATTGGTACAGTGAACACAAAGAGCAAGAAGAAGTCTTCCAAGAATTCTACTACTCCTATAATCACCTTGCCTGATTCCCCGACAGGAGAGTCTTCTCCTGAACTTTCCGCCGATATTCACGCTGTAGAGTCATCTACGGCCAAATCAAAAAACGGTGGAAAGAAGAAAGGAAAGAAGAAGGCTAAAGCAGACAAGGCTCCGAAGGAGAAAACCAAAAAGTCGGAAACCAATGACGAAAAGCGCAAACCTCGATATCCTTGTCTTATTTGTGAAGAGGATCATTTTACAAGAGATTGCCCTCATCGGGCCGAGGTTGTGAAAATAGTCAAAGGTTCTCCCACTCCTGCTGTGTTGAAAGATCCATTTCCAAAGCAGGAGAGTAAGATGATAGGTTCTTCCTCGACTGCCAGTGAAGAACCCATTTTGATGATGTCTCATGTGAGGATTGCGACTCGGTCGCAAGATTATGGTAGTAAGAATCCTGTTGATGGTAAGGAAGCAGAATCTTCTCATTCTAATCCATCAACCTCAGCTCCTGGTTCCGATCCACTACAGATCGAAAAACCTAACCCGGACTTAGTAATCAAACCGCCCGCTAAGGGTGTACTTCGAAGGTCTGCTTTTAATCCACATGCGAGAGCGGCCCAGAATTACAACATTGTTGAGGACTTAGTTGTTTCACCCTCAGCAATGTCGGCTTTAGAAGTGCTGCAATCATGCCCAGCACAACGAAAATTACTTTTGTCGGCTATCGGAGCTGTTGATGTTCAGGACCCGAATCTGATAATCTTCGATCTAGAAAATAGTACACCGCGCCTTCCCCATCAAATGGCTTTCCAGATTCCAGTGATAGTAAAAAACAGGCCTATTCATCGGACTGTAATTGATGAGGGAGCTTCCACGTGTATTATGTCGATTCAGTGTTGGAGATCACTTGGTTCTCCTTCGCTGAACCAATCCCCGACCATCCTTAAGGCCTTTGATGGCCGTGGGTTCCGTCCGTTTGGTATTCTACAGGAATTGCCTATAGGGGTAGAAGGAAAAACCGTTAGTCTGGATGTGGAGGTGGTTGATGCCCCTCTAGACTACAACCTTCTTTTGGGTCGAAGTTGGTCATATGCTATGACAGCGGTCGTTTCATCGGTCTTCAGAGTAATAAAGTTTCCACATAACGGCAAGATCGTGACAATTGATCAGCTGACATACTTTTCATCCGACCCAGCCTCTTCAGAGAGTATCCAGCATGTCGGTAAGACGACAATCCCTTATAGGGACGTTGGCGTAGGTTTAGTTAAAGATTCCGGTTTACTGGGAACTTTTCCTTTCCCTCCAATCAACGCAGACCCTTCATTTGCATCAATTCATATGATTACATCAGACACCATTATTTATGACGATCCTTGGATTGTCCCATCTGAATCTGAGATAGACTCATTCGGTGATGCTATGCCTTTGAGTCCATATGAAATTGCTTATGAAGCCGTCATGTCTTTTACCGACTCGCGTTCAACCCAAATCGACCAAATGAATGTGGTCAGTGAGGAATCACTTTTCACATCAACCTCAGAACGGATAGCGTTTCCCGAAGTCGTGTCATCTGACGAGCAACTTCGCGAAATCCTAAGTGTAGACGATCTACCATGGGAAGATCTCCATCATAGATCTTCGTTTTTACCTGAGGATGATGCTTTTGAAAATGATTTTTCATCTATTTTTACCGCTGAATATGTCAAAGACGCTCAGAATCCAACGAAACATTCTGATTCAGAGTTGAATTTAGGGAATATTTCTCGCACTATTCCCATTGACATTTCAGTGAAACCCGGAATTGAGGAAAACATTCATATAGGTGCCTCATGTACAGAAGATGAAATTCAAACTTACAAGGCCCTATTCCAAGAATTCCGCGATGTGTTTGCCTGGTCTTACGAGGAAATGCCAGGAATCGATCCTGCCATTGTTGTTCATGAAATAAAGACCTACCCGAATGCTAAACCCGTCCGGCAACGGTTGCGTCAGATTCACCCTAGAAAAGCGGCTGCGATTAAAGCAGAAGTCGAGAAGCTGTTGAAAGCAGGTTTCATTTATCCAATCCCGTTAACGGATTGGGTATCGAATATTGTTCCGGTTAACAAGAAACAAGGAACAATAAGAATCTGTATCGACTATAGGGATATAAATCGAGCTTGTCCAAAAGACAACTATCCTACGCCTTATATCGATCAAATCATTGATGATTGTGCCGGAAGTGAAATGTTTTCCTTTATGGATGGTTTTTCGGGCTATAATCAAATCAATATTCTACCTGCCGATCAACCAAAAACAGCATTCATTTGTCCATGGGGGACATTTGCTTACTGCAAATTACCTTTTGGACTTAAGAATGCCGGAGCCACTTTTCAACGGGCGATGTCTTACGCATTTCATGACATCAAGCACATTGTGCAACCGTACCTCGATGATTTTCCTGCTCATTCTTTACATCGAGCTGATCACCTTGTCCACTTACGAGCAATCTTTATGAGGTGTAGGCATTATCGTATTCGGTTGAATCCCCACAAGTGTCTTCTGTATAGAAACGGGTCGATTACTGGGATTTGTTGTTTCAAAAGCCGGCATTCGCGTCGATCCCTCGAAGGTCGAAGCTATCATCAAATTGCCTCCTCCTTCGAGTTTGCGCCAACTCCAAAGTTTGCAAGGGAAAGCAAACTTTTTACGCCGATTCATTCCAAACTACGCCGAGGTCACTAAAGGTTTTACACGGTTGTTGAAACAGAACGCTCAATTCTTTTGGGACGAGATTGCCCAACAATCTTTTGATGCACTTAAGCACGCGTTGACCCATGCACCGTTGTTGCATCCTCCCAACTACAACCAGGACTACTTCTTATACCTCGCAGCTTCGCATTCCACTATTGGAATGGTGTTAGTCCAAGAAGATGAATTCGGAACGGAACATGTGATATATTATCTTAGTAGGACATTAAACCCCACTGAGCTAAAATATTCGCATGTGGAGAAATTGGCCCTGGCAGCCGTTCAAGCTGTCCAGCGTTTTCGTCACTACATTCTTCTCCGTAAAACTACAGTTATTTCGGATTGCAACCCTATGATTTATATTTTGACTAAACAACTGCTAGGGGGCAAGTACTCTAAATGGATCGTTATCCTGCAAGAGTTTGACTTGGAGTTCGAGAAGTCCAAGTCTAAGAAATCCTTAGTTTTTGCGGAATTGATGTGTGATTTCCCGCATGCTGACACAGAAACTGTGGCAGAGGAGTCCATTGCGGACGAATCTTTGTTTCTTATCAGTACTTTAGATCCGTGGTACGGGGATATAATCATCTATCTCCAAACCCAAACCTTTCGGCCTGAAGCCTCAAAGTCGGAACGTCGAAAAATTCGGTTTCAATCCCAACAATACAGAATTATTGGAGATACACTTTATCGCCGAGGGGCAGACTTAGTTTTTCGACGTTGTTTAACTCACGAAGAGGCTGAGAGGGTTTTGAATGATTGTCACTCTGGAGCATGTGGCGGTCATATGTCTGGGTATGCCACAGCTCAGAAGGTGTTGCGCGCTGGCTATTTCTGGCCGTCCATGTTTAAAGATTGTATCATTGCGGTCCGAAAGTGCCACAACTGTCAAGTGTTTGATCGCAAGATGCGCGCACCACCTGCTCCTCTCCATCCTATAATTGCCGTTGGTCCTTTCGCCAAATGGGGTATCGATTTTATTACTTGTAACCCTCACTCGGCCAGGGGGCATGCGTATATCATCCTCGCGGTTGATTATTTTACTAAATGGGCCGAGGCGATGCCTACATTCGACGCAAGCGGAAAAACAGCTGCAGTTTTCGTATTCAATCACATTATAACTAGGTTTGGTGTCCCACAAGCGATCATTACTGACCATGGGAGCCATTTTCGAAACATCATGATGACTGAGCTTACAAGCCAGCTTGGTTTGCGCCACGATAGCTCTACTCCTTATTATCCGCAAGCCAACGGTTTGGTTGAGTCTATCAACAAAGTTCTGGTTATCATGATCCGATGAATCATTGGTATTCATCGGTCGAATTGGCACAACATGTTATTTTCAGCGCTATGGGCATACCGAACTTCAGTGAAAACTTCAACAGGGTTCACTCCTTTCCAGCTAGTTTATGGCTTGGAAGCTGTGTTACCCATTGAATGCGAAATCCCATCACTTCAAATGGCTGTCGAATTACTCCCAGCTACTTCCGAAGAGGAGAAACGTTTATTATACTTAGCTCAATTAGATGAGACTCGACGTGACGCTGCATTGGCAATCGAGACTCACGCGAAGCGAATGAAAGCTCAGTATGATAGAAATGTGACCCCTTGGAGTTTTTCGGAGGGAGACCTAGTGTTATTATATGATCAAGCTAACGATAAGCTAGGTGCTAGAAAATTCGTTCCTATGTGGCATGGACCCTACATTGTAAAGCGAAAGCTAGCAAAAGGGGCCTATGAGCTGGTAGATTTTGATGGGGACTCGTTGGGTAAACCCAGAAATGGACTTTACCTAAAGAGGTATTATGCTTAAATGGTGGGTATGGAGAATTTTTAGTTAGGTTAGGTTTTCTTTCTAGCTAGTATGTTTGTTAGTTTAGATAGTGTGCTTAGCTTAGAAAGTGTGTTTTTCGTCGTTATTCTGGCTTATCTTGGTTTTACTCTTGATATTGCAGATGTCGACGCCTCTCCAAACGTACATTGGATTTGCCGATGGTGCTTGTCGTAGTACACGGAATATCTCTTCCGCAGCTTGGGTTATCTATTCGCCCTCTGACGAGTTAGTTTCTATGCATGGGGTGAGCCTCGGTCAAACGACGAACAACATTGCAGAATACAGTGCAGTGGTTGAATTATTGTCTGAATCTATTTCATTTGGAATTCGACGTTTGATAGTGAGGTTAGATTCTGAACTCGTTGTATTACAGCTTAATAGAGTATATGCCATTAGAAATCCTGTGTTATTAAGGTTGTTTTTGAGAGTGCGTCTCTTGGAACGTGAATTTGATTACATTGAATATCAGCATATTCCAAGGTCTTTAAATACATTAGCAGATGCAATTGCTTCTCGAATGTTGGACAGACATTTACGATAATCAAGCAAGTAAATTTAAAAACATTTCATCACATATGTTAAACAAGATAAGCCGGTAATAATGATATATATATATATATAGATAGGAGTGTGTCAAAAATATACATCGTCTTCGATCATAGGTTGAAAAACACCTTATGATCGGCAAAAATGATAAGTACAAAAAACCAAAAATGTCATATGTGTCTACAAAAGTGACTAGCCAATCACTGGTGGTGCTCTCTATACGAGACCACTGCCCGCGCTACCCTACACAGGAACCTCCTAAAAGGTCCTGGGACTGCGACCACATAGCTCTGAAGTCGAATAGGAATGTCATCTATGGTGGTCTCTGGTATATCCGCCGTCAGACGCTCTAGATCCTGTTCCAGCTCGGCTAAGGTCTCTGCGGCCACATCCTGTGGGGCTGGTGCTGGTACAGCTGGTACTCTTCTCTCAAAAGCCTGGAGGTTGGCCGGACGCCATGGGCCTACATCTGCATTTTGAAAATTTGTGCTGTCAGTTTTGAGGCGATATATAAAAACAAAAAAATATACATAATTTAGAAACTTGTGAAAAATGAAATACCTCTGTCGTCCCACTGTTCTCCCTGTGGAAGAACCATGTCCAGATCATTCCGAAAATCCATTCCGGCATAAGGAAAGTCTTGAATAGCAAAGGCCTGGCTCTCTAGCCAGCGAAAGTAACCATTAGGAAATCGAACAACTGCTGCTCCCTCGTCAGGATGCCGGGCCATTACCGCAACCCATCTCGTCAACTTAGGCTCCCGAGAAGCACCAACTGGAACTGTAAGATGTTGGGGGATCAGCATTGGAACTCTCTCTAGGGCAAAGCTCACGACTAAAGGCCCATATCCAAAGGTCTTCAGTTGTCCTCTCTTTGCCTTGGTTAGTTGGCCCTTCATATTGGCCAACACAGCATCGCACCAGTTGAAAATGGTGCCTTGGAAGCAATCTATAGCCATCCGCATTTGGGACCCGGTGGCATGGTGCAAAGCGGCCGCGCCGCAAAGTCTGGTAACAGTAAAGGCTATCACCATAAGTTCAGGTCGGGATATGTACTTGATTTCTATCCCCTTCTCCTGGTTTTGATTGTTGCACCACTCTAGCCGGAGACTAGCAAGGGATTGGCCACCCGGCCTAGTCCCGAATAGAGAGAGTTGCTCGCCCTTGTTAGGCAAGCCAGTGAGAAAATATATGTCTGAGGGCTCTATCTCGAGCTGGTGCTCTCCAATGTAGAAACATTGCTCCTGAATGTTCCACCTTTCAACCAGCCACTCAAGGAATGGCACCTGGCCCCTCATGCCAGGTATGGCCCAGTACTTATAGAGTCCGCATGCCTTTAATGCATCAATAGAAGGTTGATGACCTATTGCGGCCAAATCAACATCCTCGTGTTCTCTTTCATGCCAATCTAGCATGGTGTGCACCCTGCACATCATAAAACATCTGTTAGAGTCCATAAAATTTTAAAATTTTGGTTCATTTTGGAGAAATGAAGGTTTGAAAATGTGTTTTGCGGGGTACGCACCCCGGTTTTTAGGAACAGAGCGTCTGGACGTAACTTCCCTTAAGGTCGGGTGCGTACACCCGGTATTTTACCCATTGAGAAAATATCGGGGTACGCAGGTCAGCAGTGCATGACCTGCGTACCCCGAAGGGCGCATCTTGAAACCCCAAGACCTCCAAAAAATCAAATAAAAACCTAAAAATGAATTTTAAACGGATGGAAAGCAAGAGAAGGATGTTGTAGAATACCTGATGAGACAACATTCGATTCTGACGGTCGGATTCTCTGCAATATCCACAGGAAGTTTCTTGTCAAAAGCCTTTTTCTCAACCTCAACAGTAAAATGGTAAAAATGACATGGTAAAAAGTCTTTTTATAGGTTTTTTGGATGAATGAATGCTAAGTTTGTTTATTTTTCACCATGAAAGGACATTTTCAATGTATTTTTACCCATCTTAAACAGGTATGAGTAATGTGTCGTTTTTGTGCAGGACAAAAGGACTTTAGAATAAAATCATCATTTTTCATGAACCAAAACATCAGAGTCATCTTTTAAGCTCTTTTCTGACTCCTAAAACATGAAAAGATTGCCGAGCGCTTCTTTTACACTCGTTAAAACGGAATTAAAAGACGGTCCCCTTATAGCTCTTTTCTGACCGTAAAAACAGGAAAAGATCGCTAGGTTTTTGTCGTTTCAAACTCGATATGGAAATAAAACGACGTGTCCTTGATCGCTTTTTACTTTTCAGGTCAGAGACACTAATCATGAAAGTACTCCTTGGTCGCAAGATCAAGCGGTTCTCCCAGGTATTATTTTATACTTTTTCGGGCTTGGGGGACACAAATTTACGAAAAAGTTCAACCTGGAGTCTTCTTAAGTTTTTCAGACTCTCTAAAATTGAAAAATGCCGAGTTTCTCCTATACTGGGCTCATTAAAATTTCACAGTTACAAACAGGAACGAACCACTCCTTCCTAGGGTTCGAATCAAAACTAGGTTGGACTCATCCGAAGGATGAGCTTATAATCAAGCATATGTTATCCTCCTCAAGCTTGTTAAAAATAAAGAGGTACTTGCCAGAAATGGTGGGGGAAAAGAGAGAAGAATGAACCTATTTGTTATCCTTTATTACAGAAGAACCTTATCACCGCTCTTGAACACGACACTTTCCGTTCACCTGGGTTGGGAAATCCTTTGCCTTAAAAGTTGATCAAACCACTTTGAAAGTCTTCAACCGTTTCCGGGGATTAACTTTGAGTCATTCGTCACCAAGCCATCTGTTGTGTCGTTATGTGTTCAAGAGGTCTCTGCAAATAAACTTTCATCTGCAAAATACTTGTCATCCATTTGACCATCCCTGAGTCAGTCCTTACAGCAACATTTCTTCAACTTGAACAATGATTTCGTGTTGTGGGCTTGCCTGCAACAGGTCACTTTCTATCGACATCAGCACATTATCTAGAGAGATGACTTAGAAATCGTCAGTACCTTGAAGTCTGCATGCATCAATGGCAGGTTTCTCGCCTTTGACGTCAGTTTACATCATTGACTTTCGATCGAAGGATTCCGTGAAATGTTTGACATCAACTCATTTATTCACATCTCATGGATTGTACTGGGTATTTTGAGAACCATTGACATTACTGGTGGTTTCTCTCACACTTGTTAACAGTTTACATCATCGACTGGTAATCAAGTGGTTTCTACCATGTTCGACATCAACTCATTTATTCGCATGGCTAGAATCGTACCAATTCGGGAAGTAGAAATGAAGACCCTGGATCTAGTTCCCACCATCCAAGCTGCCAGGAGTTTTGTATTCATTATATAGTAGACCAATTATAAACAGATGGCTGCGTCTATACTGTGTCTACGCAAGTCTATGATTATGATGTACTGCAAGATCATTCCTATATCAGAGTAGTTAGTCTGTTAGTTAAAGTTTTGATCTGAGTATGGGAATGCCTACCTCAGCGATGATATAATCTTATACATGTATTTTGTGTTGAAAATTGCAGGTTCTGACCAGGCTCTCCATGAGATAATCCTTGAAATGATAAAGCGCTTCACCCTTCCTAGATAATACAAAACCCTAATCTACTACAGGCTTCGCACTTTAGGGGGCAATCTGTTACACTAAAAAATGTCACCATGGCTATTTACAGTTAGTATGGCTCTATCAACAGTCATGCTATCCTCCTGGGCAAGTCTTAAGCCTTTGCTCTCCATGTCAAACTCCAAAAAGAGAGAAAGTCTATGTAAATGTGTTTATCTCTGGGTACGCAGATTCTCTCGGCCTTACCTACGTATATGCACCTGATGTTCACAAAAACTACGTACTTGTACGCTCTGTATGTAAAGGGGGAGGTGCATACCCCTGTAAAGGTCAAAAGGCGCAAGTTTCACTCCAAAAAAGTTACTTGTGGTCATTTCTAGAGGCTTCTAGAAGTATGTTTGACGTGTATGAAGCGCCTCCAGATGGTTCATGTATCCCTACCAAAGAGGAACTTATCCCATCAATAAGGGAGCTATCCCATCCAAAGAGGGGATTATCCCATTGATGGTGGACCTGATTAACTTCCTCTTGAGCACTATAAATACAGGCATTGGACCAGAAGGAGGGGGGGTTGAAAAGCTAAACATTTCTAAGGGTAGATGCTGCTGGAATTAGGACTCCCATTTAGAAGCTTGTGAGGAGAGATTGCCATCTTTGCTTGTTCTATTTGGAAGTGGGTGAGCTTTGTCAAAGTAAAGGAGAACTCTTGATGGACCCTGGGAGGGACTTGCACAACACCAAGGCTCAGTTTGTAATTGTTTCTTTTGTTTCCTATTAATGCAAATGAGTCCATTCTTCTCAATAACTTGTTATTTATGAGTTGTTTCATGTACTCCTTGGTATATGTGTTAAATATGTCTTATTTTATGAGATTATCAAGTGCTATTTAATCGTTTGATTGTTAGTGAATGCAGGTTTCGAAGTGAAGGAGGAGCTCATCCGGATCAGCGAGGCTGGACTACTACAACAGCGTTGGACTACAGGTAGGATCTAAACACTTGATTTCTCGTATAGTAAATGCATGTTTAGAGAAGGATTGCTCTTGTTTGTCTTGTTTGTCACTAGAGAGTCTTAGGCTCCTAGGGAGGTTGGTTGTGTCCGCACTATCGACTCTTTCCGCCTGACAAGGGATTACCAAACCGATCGCAAAATTGCAGAATACTTTTTACGGTATGGCAGTCAATCTTCCCGAATGCTGTGTTCAGTGCATTGCAATCGATAGGGCGGCAGACACGGCTTCCTATGGATAAAGGATAAAGCCTATTGTGGTCTCCCAATATATACTTGATGGTATGTGGGAGCACAAGTTCGTACTGGTACTTATCATCTCAAAGTGGAGGGATCACCCAACCAGCAATGAAAACAATAGTTACCAAGCTTTACGATGCTGGAATACATCTCTAACCGATACTTCTAAATGTTTTGGATTAGGTTCCAAAGCGTTTTTAGATTGATTAAATTTATTTTACAGTTGATCTTGCTTAAGAAATTTGTCTTTCAGGTTCACCGCATGATGTAGATATACAATTTCCCAAAATGCAATCTAAGATGATAAACAATCATTTAATCTTCTTTTTGCAATGAAAATGCTAGTTACTAAGGAAAGAGAGATGATATTCTTTCAACATAGAGTAGAGAGCACACACTATATGCACTGTCCTAAATCAAACTAGCAAATAGTCTAAATGCAAATGCACATGCATGTATTTGTTTTCAGCCTTCTTAATGTGTGAATGATAAAGCTAAGTGCAAATCTGAGTTATTTTTCAAAGCGACATTACTAACAAGTTTCTTTTCAAGACAAAATGAATACAATGACGACACTTTGCGATTTGGAATTGAAAACTTGCTTTCGACACTTGAAAAACTATTAATTCAAATCAAATACAAGAGTAACAGTGTAATAAACTATCAAGAACAATTAGATTCTCTTCTATGACTGAAAATGACACTTGCAACACTTTCAAATCAAGAAACGACAGTTCAATTACACTACTTATTTGTAAAACAGAACTGAAAATGCCTCAAAATACATAAAACATTTACAATTATTTGCACAATAGAGGTAGAATAATGGCAAGGAAGGGGGTTTCAATAGAGGTATACTGACTACAGACAGAAAAACTCCTGAATAAAGCTGAAAAGAGTGAACACAGAAACCAAAAATTAAGAGCAGGAGAGGCCTTGTCTGATCAGCACACTTGTAACACAGGGAAAGTAAGATGCAGCGCACCTACCACACTCGGGAAGTGTGATGCATCCAGATTCTAGAGAAGAGACAATGTGATGATCAAGGGACGAGACTTCAACTGGGTTCCGGGTCGCAGTTTGCAGGTTAGTTCAGGGATTTAGGCTGAGCAAGCGGTAATCAGTAAATCAATCACAGGGGTAGATCTAAGGAGGTTACTAGAGCCACCACAAGGGAAATTAGAGAGTTTGTAAATCAATTGTTCAGCTCATAAATAAAACCCGTAGATAGATTAAAGCAGCATTGATCTACTTTGCACTTGCATAGCAAATGCAGTTCGAAGGTTGGCTGGCTTGACTTCAGGCTCGGCCTGTAAGTTTATAAAGCAAACAAATATAGACAAACAAACAATCTATTCACTTCCCAGTGGAGTCGCCATTTTGTTATTGGGAAATCTAGTGTCTATGCAGAGCTGCTAGTCCCACTAAGGCTGGTAGCTACCTTAGAAACAAACAAACTAAAACCACTTTCGTTTTCCTTTATGAGAAGTAGATAAGAGGGGAAAGAAGGATACCAACCTCTGTCTTGCGCTTGGTTCCTTGCTTGATTCCTCTCCCTTCTGATAGATTTTTTCCCGTTTCCTCGTCTACCCAGCTTCGAAGAGCACATGTAGAATCAAAGCAGCATAATACTATCCAAGAACAGAGATCTACTATCATAAACAATATAGGACTAGATTTATATTGACCACAAGAATGCATATATCATCAATCATACAAGAATGTGGAGGAAAACTTGAATAGCTATATTAATATTCAAGAATAGCAAAGTGGATTACAACCAATTGTTCTGAGCCAGCATCATCCTCTCAGCACGAAAGCCCTCCTTCACCTCATGAAAAGCTTAGATCACCCAACACTATGATGTTACTCCAAGAAACTAACAGCACTTCCTTACAAGATACAAAATTCCAGCCTCCAGATCTCTGGGATGAGGGATCCATATATAGATGTTTGCAAGGGGGGTGAGTCAACTTTTGAGATTTGATTAGTGTCCTCTCTCTGATAGTTCTTGATTCCACTTGGAGATTAATGATCTCTTACTCACTCCTGGGTGAATGCAGAGAGGCAAGTGTCACATGAGAAGTTTCTAGAAGATTCCATGATCCTCGCCCTTGCATATTGACCCTGCCATTTGTCCACTCTCACCCATCGCACCCCATAGAAGGGCTTTTCAAGATGCATCACACCTCCTGTGTGTATTTAGGTGGGATGCAGTGCACTTTGACCATGGAGCAGGTGTGATTGTCCAGTTTTGACCAGTTCTGAGTAGTTTTTCATGGAGAACTTCTGGGAGATGTTGTAATCAGTTGACCTTGTTCTTTTAGGGGTTGGAACAACACCTTTAGGGACTTAAGATCCCTTGGTTTATGTAAATTTATGATTGGGGTTGCAGTGCCCAAAAATGTCTATAAAAAGATGTTCACAACATCATACAATGGTGTCCATGTCCAACCCATGCCAACAAAATATTTTTGGGAACATAATGAATGAAGAAGGTACACATATATATAGAATCTTTCCTGCTCATTCTTACATGGACTATAGGAATTCTTGAGTGACTTCATCTTGCAGACCTAATTGGGTGTCATCTTCAACTTCAATGGCTCTTTTAAATAATGCTTCATGATGTCTCTAGTGTTCACATTGATGTGGGGAGTATAGTAGAGTGCATCCATCTGGTTCACCTATTGTGGCAAGTAATACATATGATGTTAGTAATCTGATCTGAAGATGGAAAGTTGTGTTCCACTAGAAGTGCTCAATAGTATCATCTCGAGATCAGTATGTGAGACAATCAAGTGAATGATATCCATGCATGGGAAGGTAGGGTATCTACATCAAACCCTATTCAAGCTTGACTTGTGGATGTTGACATAGACTTGTTGATCTTCTAGATCCTCCTTGACACTACCTAAAAATATATCCTTTGTTTCTTCCAGGTAATCTTCATCTCCTTCTCTATGAACAATTGCGTGTCTTCGTAGATGGGTAAGTTCATTGGCACCTGTTCAACCACATCTCCAGTGCTTCTCTCTACAATATCATTTCTAGCTCTCTTGGAAACCATGATGCCTATACTACTAGGAGACTGCTCAAAAACTGTTGTACTTGGAGATAGAGTGGACACTCATGGAAAAAAAATGTCAGCTTAAATCACAAAGCACTTCAAGGAATCCTCATGCAACAAACTAGGCAACTGCTAGGCATGATTGCACAATTTTGAATCATAGAGGTGAGGGAATGCCAGATGAATCTATGAATTGTGCTGTCCCAACTGCCAGTGAGAGGATATGATGACTGGAACTGTATGGTGCATAGTCCAATGTGTCTTTCTATGAACAAGAACCACGTAATGTGCAATTCAATCTTGCTTGATGCTGTTTTGGATTGTGCATTGCACCATCCTAGTGAGAAATACTATGGATTATGTCCCAAAACTGTGTCGAGGGTAGATGGAGTGAGTCACTGGCGGTTGTTGTGTAATTCCTGGAGTCAACACAAAGCCTTGAGTTCTAGAAATGCACAGTGGATGCCGAGAATAGTCAGATCTGAGCCAAGCAATTGCAATCTAGCTAAGGGAAACTTGAAAATGAGTAGATGTGAATTCATGACCAAAGGATGGTGTAGATATGAGTGAATGGAAGTGAATTTAATAAAAACAAAATGCAGAAATATGTGGAACGGACAAACAAAAAATCTTGTGGGGAGAGTTGTTGCAACGTGTTGGTTGATAAAAGGTGTCTTCTAAAACTCCTAATTACCACACATTAATCATCATCTCGAGCAAGTCCTTTTATTCCAAGAGTGTACACAATGTGTGCATGCTACAAATCAAAAAGTGGTGTTTCTTAAAATGAAGTATAGGCTTTTAATACAAGAGTAAATGGATGCATCTAATAAACTCAAATTGCAATCATTTAAGGAAATATAACGTCTAAACTTCAAGACTCAATCCTCTACTAAAATTGTAATCAATTCTCACACAAGTAATTCAAATAAAAATAGCATCAGCTGAGAGTACAGTAGCAATAACTCATCTCTTCTTAGCCGATTCAATCTAAATCATACTCAACCTCCAGTAAACAATCCGAATAGCAATGATATTAGTATGAGAGTTTAACAACGATAACCAAACTCTTGCAATTGATTAAATCAATATGAATAATTATCTAAGTAACTTAATCTTCAGTGAAGGTAAACTGGATCAAATGACAGTGCTGCAAATAATATAAAGCAAAGATATTCCTTCAATACAGGAAAACAGTAAATAGAGAATAAGATAAAATCACAGAAAGCAGGAAAATTATCAAACCAATCACACTTGAAGGAATCAGAAATGTTTAACACAAATAAGAAGTTTAATCCACCAGAGGCTAGGCCCTTAACCACCAGTGAACACCATTGAGCTAATTCAGAGAATATGAGTGAGCAACAACTCAATTATATATTAATCATTGAACTTGAGTAACATTACAATGTGATCCCGTTCTCTTGAAAACCAAGTCTGTAAATTAAAATTACAATATGAAATAACAGAGATCCCCCTTTCTTCCTACAATCATCTCCTTTTATAGTCAGAAAGGGTAAAAGATAAATGCGATCCCTCACGATCTCCCTATCCTAAGGGATTCACAAGTGATTTCTAACTTCAGACACCTTTCCTTTTCCACACTGATCCTCCTGATTTGCCCTTAGCCCTATCCGCAACCAATTCGTTCTTCCCTCCATTTGTTGGTTTATGTTGTTCCATCATTAGGGAACAACAACGGTTCCTTTTCTCATTTTTTGCACAAAAAAAGAGTAAAGTTTAGTAACTATGGCTAGATCTTAACTGCAAGTAGTTCAACCATTTCTTATCATAATCAATCAATATATTAGTGCATTAAGATATGAAAAAGCTAATAAACAAGGGAAAAGGTGATGAAATTAATGGTAAATACATACCCATTTCATAACTCAACATACTCCCCTACTTACCCTATTTCATGCCCTCATGAAAAGTAAGTAATTCGTATGCAGTACAGTTAAAGAGTATGTTGGAGAAGGAGCATCAAAAAGTGGTCTACAACCATGATTCTGGGCCAAGAGCACAAAGGCAGGCCCTTCCTTCGCTTCAAGAAATTCATATATAGCCTGATAACCTTTAGGAGGATACCAAATGATGGGGCTACGAAACCGACATCCTAATCAATAAGGTCCTTCTCTCAAAATAAGATTGCTATAAGTGACAAAACAATCTGCAGCTGCTTTAAAATTTATGTAATTAAATGTCTCTCGGTGGTGCACACTACTAGTGAAGACTATCCACTTGAGTTTGGATGCAGCCAGAGAACATTCTTGAATGGAGAGGAAGTATGATACTCCTGCCTATACAATCTCCTTCTAAATAGGCCATAAAATTTTAATCACCCTTCTCATGTCATTAGACTCTTATGGTTAGTAAGCATTTGTAAAGGGTGCTTGGCTTCACTCTTTACCGAAATATCCAATCCATGCTCTTGTCATTGGAATGTGTTATGACCTTTAAACCATTTAAGTTGGTTAACTGCAAATGAGATAAAGGCCTGGAGTTGAACATCTCCCACAAAAGGTTTAGGGTGATTTTCCACCTCGTTCTCTAATACAAAATTGTGTAGGTAAAATTCGCAAACAAGTCTTTGAACCTTTACACCATGCTGTTTGCAGCAATTTATAAAATTTTCAACTATTTTTAATTCATTTCGTTTTCTAGCTCTCACAGCTTTAATTTTCAACAACAAGTATCGTTATAACAAAAAGAAGGCATAATTATTGGTAGGAGATCTGCATGCCAAGACATCTGTATATAGTGAGCAGATGGTGTCTATTTGACCTATGACCTTATCTAGCCTAAGCTTTATCTTCTCCATTTTCTCTTCTTCCTTTCTACATCTGTTGTTTTATCTCAAAATCAACCCCTGAAAGGCTATTGATCAGGTATACCTTGAGTAACTATTTCAAACCTACTTTTGGTTGAGGCTTAGCCTCCTCAACCTGAAAGGGCTCTCTCACAAGATTAAAGGTTTTGATAATGAATAATATGGCTAACTCTTTGAAGCAAATGAATAAGTATAAATGGTGGAAACATAACTAGAGCATATCCATTGGGCTTATGGAGTCAAAATCATTTCAGTATAACAATGATATCAACCTTACATAGAAGTCAGAGCATCTAGAATTCAACACATTTAGAACACACCAGAAACATATAGGACAACACAGTTTATAAATGTATGAATGAAATTAGAGCACAACCAGTCATTTCTAAGTAATCACACATTCATACCAATGAAAATACTGAGAAGAGGACAATACAAGACATTCTGAACATTGAATTCCTTCTGATTCTTGAGAAGCAAAGCCAAATACTATATTACTCAAATAGAGTCTTACACATAGCAAAATATTCAAGTTTCTCTGAAATCTTCCAACCCTTTGTACATCAGATTTTTTGCTATATATAGAGCTCTTTACATAACTGAGATTCCTCCTCTAGCATGAGAGGAACTCGAATTCTTCCTATTATGACACCTATTGACACTTTGAATTAACTATTAAATGCAACTGACTACTAACTGGAAGTTCTAGACACCTAAAACAATTAGGAGTATAACTCCACGTCATGTTGGTAATAGCATTTATTACAATCCAAAATTTCTCTCTGACAAATGGCCTTCTTTAGTTTAGCTTTGGTGGAGGTTTGACATTACTTGCTGGCCCTTGATGCCTCATCCCCTTACTGCTCTTGGAAACTAGGAAACTGCCCTTGTTTTTCTGCTTTTGGTATCCACAAGGATCTTTGAAATCAATTATCCTTGTTGTTCTTCTTTAATTACACAAAAATGTAATGGACTGCCATGTTTTTCATGCACTGTAGACCTTCCCCGTAAACATGTGTGAAGACAAAACCTCTTTAACGATGCTTGAAATATCATGAACCATACTAGCTGTGATCATTTTTATAACAAATAACTTATGGTTCATATATATCTTTCCTCTGCTTGTTTTGCCCTTGCAGGATGCTTGCACTTTATAAATGATCCTTTTCAACAATTCCCTTTCAAAAATATTTCCCCTTTGTCACTCAAAATTGGTCAACTAAATTATAACATGCAACTACAGTAGTTTCGTAGCGCGCTACAAAACTGATGTGCATTAGGCATCACCTACAACAGTTTTGTAGGGCGCTATGAAACTGCTGTGTAATTTCAAAAACATGGTTTTAATGCCAAAATTTGACTGTCTTGAGCTTTCTTTTTCTTGAAATGTCTTTTTCATCTACCCTAAAGCTATTCAAAACTGAATGCAGAGATACCATTCTTCAAGGAAAACTTTAAAAAGGTAAATCATCAAAATTTAGGACTTAGCCTTACCTGCTGTATGATTTTCTTAGCTAAGGAATTCCTTCCCACTAGCTTAGTTGTATCTTCAAATCCTCGATTTTCCTCTGCATAATTATGATCTCAGCTCTCAGTCTTGTATTAACTTTTCTGATGTATTTTGCTTCCTTTATTGCAGTGACTAACCAGGTGTAGTATTGAGCATGACAGTTGACCACCTCGGGTGTCTTCCCACAGAGCCTCCATTTTATTAAAATGAGCTTCCTTGATTGCATGTTTTCTTGAGGCTTTCTTCAGTCTAGCAATTTCAAGATTTTCTAACTTCAACTTCTTTTTCAACTCTTCAACACTATATTCCTCTTGAGAGATAACTGCCTTACCTCTATCATTTTTATGAAGATGTGATGATGTTTCTGATGAAGTCACAGGTCCTTCATGAGATTTTATTACCTCCCCTTGTTACACTAAAAAATGTCACCATGACTATTTACAGTTAGGATGGCTCTATCAACAGTCATACTACCCTTTTAGGCAAGTCTTATGCCTCTGCTCTCCATGTTAAACTCCAAAAAGAGATAAAGTCTTTCTAAATGTATTTATCTCTAGGGACGCAGGTTCTCTCAACCTTACCTGCGGGGACGCACTCAATGTTCACAAAAAATGCGTCTTTGGACGCTCTGTATGTAAAGGGGCAGGTGCGTCCCCCTGAAAAGGTTAAAATGCGCAAGTTTCATCTTTAAAAAGTCACTTGTGGTCATTTCTAGAGCACTGTAGAACGTTGTTCGACGTGTATTGAGCGCCTCCAGATGGTTCATGCACTCCTACCAAAGAGGAACTTATCCCATCAATAGGGGAGCTATCCCATCCAAAGAGGGGATTATCCCATTGATGGTGGACCTGATTAACTTCCTCTTGAGCACTATAAATACAGGCATTGGGCCAGAAGGAGGGAGGTTGAAAGCTATACATTTCTAAGGGTAAATGCTGCAGGAATTAGGACTCCATTTAGAAGCTTGTGAGGAGAGATTGCCATCTTTGCTTGTTCTATTTGGAAGTGGGTGAGCTTTGTCAAAGTAAAGGAGAACTCTTGATGGACCCTGGGAGGGACTTGCACAACACCAAGGCTCAGGTTGTATTTGTTCCTTTTGTTACCTATTAATGCAAATGAGTCCATTCTTCTCAATAACTTGTTATTTATGAGTTGTTTCATGTACTCCTTGGTCTATGTGTTAAATATGTTTTATTCTATGAGATTATCAAGTGCTATTTAATCGTTTGATTGTTAGTGTATGCAGGTTTCAAAGTGAAGGAGGAGCTCATCCGGATCAGTGGAGTTGGACTGCTACAACAGCATTGGATTACAGGTAGGATCTAAACACTTGATTTCCCATATAGTAAATGCATGTTTAGAGAAGGATTGCTCTTGTTTGTCTTGTTTGTCACTAGAGAGTCTTAGGCTCCTAGGGAGGTTGGTTGTGTCTGCACAATCGACTCTTTCCACCTGACACCCCTTTTTCACTGGCTTCTGGCAGCATCACTTGTATCTCCTTTGAATGCCTTGTCATAGGTCTTCTTGGCTTAAAAACAAATTTAGAAACTTGATCATCAAATTTGAGCTTCTTAGACGTTTTGGTCTTTCTGTTTTGCTTTTACCTATTTCTATCAAGTCTTCTCGGACCAGAGGAGACTCAACAATGTCAATAGCTTGAAGCAAATCATTCATACTTCCCTTTCAAACCGAGCCTGCCTCAGTAACCACTATCTTGCCTTTTTCCTTAGCTAACTAGCTCCTGGTTACTCTTCTCTAGACTGCTTCACCTGTAGATTGTTCATGTACACCCTCTTTGATCTAAGTTTTCTCTTTCTGTGACTGTTGGTGTGCGTCTTGGATTACTAGTGGTCTTGTGGGTTCCTTTACCTATTTCCTAGCCCTTAATTTCATTAATCTCCTCGATCTTGTTTCTGCACGATGACTAACTGCTGGTGGAGAACTCTTCGTAGCATGAGGACTGAGGCCAATTTCATTCTTGAAGCCAGACATAAACATGAACATGGACCATTCCCTATATATTTTCTAGATCTCATGCAAAACAGTCAATTTGACTAATCCATGTTGAAACAACGAGGTCTCACAGGCTTCCTTCTTTAACTAAACCTTGTCACACATTTTTCCTACGTTACGAAACAAGTAGAAAGGAAAATCAAGAGATATATTTCCAGTGAAATGAAGCAGAAGCTTGAAGTGATAAGAATACACCTTATGATACCTCGCTTCGCAGGTGAAGTACCTCTGTATGCAGGTAAGTAAATTAGCATATGAATCATAGACAAAACTTCTGGGCACTGACTTGTTTAAGTCTAAATCAATGAACTCCGGTTTCAAAAATTCCTTGTAGGGGGTCATGTCAAACTTGAAATTTTAAAACCATCTTTCCTGTCCCCTTGGAATCTTGGTGACTGTAGATATAACGTTTGGAGAGATTGGCAATTCAAGCACCCCAACTTTGGAATTCAGTCCTGTGAAATTTAAAGAAAATTCCCTAGTGACTTGCATATGGCCTCCTTGAAGTTTTTCGCAAAACCTCCAACAACCAACCTGTTTGAAGGCTTGCTCAACTTCATTATTCTTTAGGATGATATATAAACCCTCAGGTTCATTCCTCAAACATCTTCCTGACCTATGATCTTTTCTTTCTGTAGACCCCTCCATGGAACTCTAGCAAAATGTAAATTTGAAAAAATTCGCACTGTCTCAGTCTCGATCGCTGCCTCGCTTGAAAACTGCCTTGTTTGAAAACTGCCTCGCTTGATCTTCAAGGAATTCTAATTTGAATGCTTGGCAATTTTCTCCTCATGCATGAACCCAAACATAATTATGACTGTGAATACTTGGCTTCTTTTTAAAACTTGCAACCTGATCGTACCAAGACATTAACGACCCTAATGATGAGGATAAGCGGTTGAATGTGATAGGCAACGTCTATGGACTAACCACTGATGATGTAAGGATAACTGATTTTGATAGATTTGATAGCTAGATGAGATTTTCTACGGGTCTGCATGAATCCCTGATTTCGTAGCGCAGCCAGTGCAAAATCTGGGTTTTGCACTACGAAGACACCTAGACTGGGTTTTGCGCTACGAGAATTCCTAGACAGTTTCGTAGCGCATAAGAACCTTGAAACAAGTTTTGACATATGGAGTTTATGTGTGATATGAGACTAGTGATAGATAAGTACAAAGAATTAACCTCTTTTTACCATACCAACAAGACTGTATTCAAAACTTAGACTCTAAAACAACATGGAAAAACTGGACCAAGACTGACACCAATCTTTTGAAAAAGAAAAACAGATGCTCAGAATTTGAAATTTTTCTTAAGTGATAACAACACCAATAATAGGCTGAATATGGATCTCTGATTTTGGGCTTAGAAGTTTTTCTAAAATTGAAAGCTAGAAACATTTCTGTTTTTGGAGATTCTGAATTGGTGATCAGACAAGCGGAAGGTGCTTATCAGACAAAAGATGTAAGGATGAGAGCATACAAAAATTTAGTGTTAGACATGCTAGAAAAATTTCATGCATATTCTTTCACTATCAAAACTAGAGATCAGAACTCCATTGTAGATTCCCTTGCTATTTCCGCCAATCTATTTGTTATTCCTATTCATTCTTTTGAAAAGTATGAGGTGGAGGTTCATCACTGACCAGCCATACCAGATAATATCACTAATTGGTAGGTCTTTGAAGATGATCAACAGGTAAATAATTTCATTGAATTAAAGGAAGAATTTGAAAGCACTCAAATGGATCAAAAAGATGTGTTTGTGGAGTCAAAGGAAAAGTCTGAAGTCTTACAATTAAAAAACAATTTAATACCTAAGGGTCTCATTCCTCTTGAGAAGCTGTTTGATCAAAATGATGTGTTCAAAGCTCCAAAATTACAGGCTGATGAGGAGGAAATAGAGAGCTGCAATTTAGGAAATTCAGTTGTGCCTAAGATAGTTAAGATCTCAAAGTTTCTTTCAGCTGAGATGAAAACTAAATGTGTTGAGATGATGAAAAGGTTTGTTGATGTTTTTGCATGGAGCTATGCTGATTTAAAACAATATGATTCTTCTATTATTCAGCATACTATTCCTATTAAATAGAATGAGAAACCTTTCAAGTAGAAGTTAAGAAGAATCAATCCTCCTCTCATGCCACTGATTGAAAGGGAAATTAAGAAACCCTTTGATGCTAAAATCATTGTTCCAATCAAGTTCTCAAATTTTCTTGCAAACTTAGTTCTAGTTAGAAGGAAGAATGGAGAGATCAGGATTTGTATAGACTTCAGAAATTTGAATAAGGCTTCATTGAAAGATAACTATCCTCTTCCCAATATGGATTTAATTCTATAGAATATTGTTGGTTCACAAAGAGTGTCTATGCTTGATAGTTTCTCAAGTTAAAATCAGATTCTTGTGCATCCGAATGATCAAGAGAAGATAGCCTTCACAACGCCATGGGGAACGTTCATATATGCCAAAATGCCTTTCGGTGTCATGAATGCAGGGGCCACTTTCCAAAGAGAAATGGATATTTTCGTTCCTGAAGAAAAGGACAAACCAGTGGTCATTTATCATGATGACATCACAATTTTTTCAAAGAGAGAAGAAGATCATTTGAAGCACCTTGAAAAAATTCTGCTAAAATGTAGAAGGTTTGGTATTTCTCTTAATCCCACTAAAATTGTTTTTACTTTTACATCAGGAAATCTACTTGGTCATATCATTTTTGAAGAAGGAATTAAGATTGATCCTAATAGAGTCAATGCCATTCTAAATCTAGATCTGCCAAGAAGCAGGAAAGAGGTTCAATCTTTTCTTGGAAAGGTGAATTTTGTTAGGCGCTTCGTTCCAAATTTTGCTGAAATAGTTAAGAATATAACAAGGATTTTGAAGAAAGGAGTGGACTTTAAGTGGACATCAGAAGAAAGGAAATCAAGAAGGCACTTACACAAGCACCAGTACTTATCAGCCCAGATTCTACCAAAGAGTTTCTTATTTTTACATTTTCTTCTCAAGAAACAATTGCTGGAGTGTTGCTATGAAAAGGAAAACAAGGTATAGAACAGCCTATTTCTTTCTTTAGTAAGACATTAGCAAATTCTGAACTGAAGTAAAACATTTTAGAAAAGCAAGCTTACGCCTTGGTGCAAGCCATAAAAGATTTCAGAATCTATGTTTTACATTCTTATATTGTCGCTTATGTTCCAAGTGCTGCAATAAAAGACATCTTAACACAAGCAGATCCTGATGGAAAAAGAGGCAAATGGATAGCAAAGTTGTTGGAATATGATATTGACGTTAAACCTACCAAATTTGTAAAGGGTTAAGGCTTGGAAAACCTGATGACTCAGTCAAATCTGGACAGTCTTGACATTAATTTGGATGCCCAAATTGTAGAATTTTTTGGAAATGACGAGGAATTGGTCCAAATCAATGAGAAATTCTTGGTTTCAGAATGGTACAAGGATGTGGCTTTTGTTCTTCATCATAATAAAGCCCCTGCCAATTTAGAAAAGTCCAAAGCACAGCTTGTCAAGCTAAAATCTTTAAGATATTTTGTGAACAAAACTTGTTTTGGAAAGATGCAGGAGGGATTTTGTTAAACTGTCTACTTGTAGAAGAAGCTGATAAAGTGATTGAAGAATTTCATAAAGGAGATTGTGGAGGACACCATTATTAGAAAGCTACAACAAACAAGGTCCTAAGGGCTGGATATTTATGGCCAACTATGTTTAGAGACATTTATAAAAAGGTAGCTACATGTCATGAATGTCAAATATTTGAAGGAAAGAGGAAGATAAGAGGAAGATTGTGCCTTTGCCTTTGGTTCCTATATATGTTGAAGCACCTTTCCAGCAATGGGGATTGGATTTTATTGGGGAAATTCATCCTCCTTCATCAGAATAGAATTGTTGGATTCTCAAAGCCACCGATTATTTCACCAAATGGATAGAAGCGGTTCCAACGAGGCAAGCTAATGATTCAGTGATTATCTCTTTCCTAGAAAATAATATATTGTCTAGATTTGGTTTCCCAATGAAGATTATAACTGGAAATGCTCAAGCTTTTAAGTCCAAGAAAATGATTAATTTTTGTCACGAATATCATATCACTCTTGTACATTCCACTGCTTATTATCCGCAAGGAAATGGCCTTGTTGAATCATAAAAAAAAAACCATTGTAAGGATCATTAAGAAGCTGTTGTAGGAAAACAAGAAAGCTTGGCATTTGAAATTGAAGTATGCTTTGTGGGCTGATAGGATTTGTACAAAGAGATCTATTGGCACTTCACCATATGAATTAGTGTACAGTGCTGAAGCTATACTTCCAACATCACTTGGGGTACCTGTAATGAAACTAATTCAAGGATTAGAAGAGGAACCAAACACTGTACAAAGGAGAATCAATTAGCTGATAGCCCTACATGAGAAGAGAAATGAAGTGTATGACAGTCATCAGCACAGTCAGAACATAATCAAGAATACATTTGATGAAAAGATCAAAGAAGTTAGTTTCCAGATCAATGACAAAGTGCTGAAATGGGAGGCTAGAATCGAAGAAAAGGGTAAGCATGGTAAGTTTGACAATTTGTGGAAGAGACCTTATCAAATTGCTGCTTTCGATGGAAACAACACTTACATTTTGCAAGAAATTGATGGAGAACCATGTGTTGAAGGCCCTGTTAATGGCAAGTTCCTTCAGCATTATCATTGTTGAAATACTATCAGTTTCTCATAACATTGTATATATCCATTTTATTAGTCTTTCTTTGTTGATAATAATGACAAGCTCAAACAGAAGGCTTAAGCCCGAGGTGAAGGACCAAGAAGTCTAAAGGGGATGCTTGTCAAATAAATTTATGTTTACAATAAGAGGATAAAGCACTGGACCTACGAGTTCTTAGTGTACCACAAGGGCACGCTATCCCAAGTGGAGCCACTATTATCACTTAAGAAAAATTTCAAATTCTAGGCATCAGTTTTTCTTTTTCAAAATATTGGTGTCAGTCTTGGTCCATTTTTTCCATGTTGTTTTAGAGTCTATGTTTTGAATAGAGCCTTGTTGGTATGGTCAAAAGAGGTTAATTCTCTATACTTATCTATCATTGGTCTCATATCACAAAAAAACTCCATATGTCAAAACTTGTTTCAAGGTTCTTATGCGCTACGAAACTATCTAGGAGTTTTCGTAGCACAAAACCCAGTCTAGGTGTTTTCGTAGTGCAAAACCCAGATTTTTCACTGGCTACGCTACGAAATCACGGATTCATGTAGATCCATAGCAAATCTCATCCAGCTGTCAAATCTATCAAAATAAGTTATCCTTACATCATCAGTGGTTAGTCCATACACTTTTCCTATCACATTCAACTGCTTATCCTCATCATTAGGGTCATTAATGTCTTGGTACGCTCAAGTTGCAAGTTTCAAAAAGAAGCAAAGTATTCACAGTCATAATTATGTTTGGGTTCATGCATGAGGAGCAAATTCGCAAGCATTCAAATTAGAATTCCTTGAAGATCAAGCGAGGCAATTTTCAAGCGAGGCAGTGATCGAGATTGAGACAGTGCAATTTTTTTCAAATTTTCATTTTGTTGGAGTTTCATGGAGGGGTCTACAGAAAGAAAAGATCATAGGTCAGGTAGATTTCTGAGGAATGAACTTGAGGGTTTAGATATCATCCTAAAGAATAATGAAGTCAAACAAGCCTTCAAACATGTTGGCTATTGGAGGTTTCGCGAAAATCTTCAAGGAGGCCATATGCAAGTCACCAGGGAATTTGCTTTAAATTTCATAGGACTGAATTCCAAAGTTGGGGTGCTTGAATTGACAATCTCTCCAGAGGTTATATTTTTAGTCATCGAGATTCCAAGGGGACAGGAAAGATGGTTTAAAAATTTCAAGTTTGACATGACCCCCTGCAAGGAATTTATAAAACCGAAGTTCATTAATTTAGACTTAAACCTGTCAGTGCCCAGAAGTTTTGTCTAAGATTCATATGCTAATTCACTTACCTGCATAAAGAGGTAATTCACCTGTGAAGGGAGGTATCAAAAGGTGTATTATCATCACTTAAAGCTTCTGCTTCATTTCACTGGAAAGATATCTCTTGATTTTCCTTTCTACTTGTTTCGTAGCCTAGGCAAAATGTGTGACAAGGTTGAGTTAAAGAAGGAAGCCTATGAGACCTCGTTGTTTCATCATGGCTTACTCAAATTGATCATTTTTCATGAGCTCCAAAAAATAGATAGGGGATGGTCCATGTTCATGTTCATGTCTAGCTTCAAGAATGAAGCTGGCCTCAGTCGTCAGGCTATGGAGAGTTCTCCACCAGTAGTTAGTCATTGTGCAGAAACAAGATCGAGAAGATTTGTGAAATTGAAGGCTAGGAAACTGGTAAAGGAACCCACAACATCACTAGTAATCCAAGACACACCCCAACAGTCATAGAAAGAGAAAACTCAGATCAAAGAGGGTGTACATGAACAATCTACAAGTGAAGCAGTCCAAAGAAGAGTATCCAGGAGCCAGATAGCTAAAGAAAAATGCAAGATAGTGGTTACTGAGGCAAGCCCAGTTTCAAAGGGAAGTCTAAATGATTTGCTTCAAGCTATTTACATTGAGGAGTCTCCTTTGGTCCGAGCAGACTTGATAGAAATAGGTAAAAGCAAAACCAGAAAGACCAAAACCTCTAAAAAGCTCAAATTTGATGATCAAGTTTCTGAATTTGTTTTTAAGCCAAGAAGACCTGTGCAAAGGCATTCAAAGGAGATACAAGAGATGCTGCCAGAAGCCAGTGAAATACGGGAGGTAACAAAATCTCATGAAGGGCCTGTGACTTCATCAGAAACATCATCACAGCTGCATAAAAACAATAGAGGTAAGGTAGTTATCTCCCAAGAGGAATATAGTGTTGAAGAGTTGAAAAAGAAGTTGAAGTTAGAAAATCTTGAAATTGCTAGACTAAAGAAAGCCTCAAGAAAACATGCAATCAATGAAGCTCATTTTAATAAAATGGAGGCTTTGTGGGAAGAAAAAACAATTTCAATACCCGAGGTGGTCAACTGTCATGCTCAATACTACACTTGGTTAGTCCCTACAATAAAGGAAGAAAAATACATCAGAAAATTTAATACAAGACTGAGAGATGGGATCATAATTATGAAGAGGAAAATCTAGGATTTGAAGATACAACTAAGCCAGCGGGAAGGACTACCTTAGCTAAGGAAAATCACACAGCAAGTAAGGTTAAGTCCTAAATTTTGATGACTTACCTTTTTAAAGTTTTATTTGAAGAATGGTATCTCTGCATTTAATTTTGAACAACTTCAGGGTAGATGAAAAAGACATTTCAATAAAAAGAAAGCTCAAGACAGTCAAATTTTGGCTTTAAAACTGTGTTTTTGAAATTACACAACAGTTTCGTAGCGCGCTATGAAACTGTTGTAGGTGATGCCTAATGCACAACAGTTTCGTAGCGTGCTACGAAACTATTGTAGCTGCATGTTAGAATTCTGTTGACCAATTTTTAGTGACAAAGGGGAAATCTTTTTGAAAGCGAATTTTTGAAAAGGATCATTTATAAAGTGCAAGCATCCAGCAAGGGAAAAACAAGCAGAGGAAAGATATATGTGAACCATAAGTTATTTGTTATAAAAGTGATCATAGCTAGTATGGTTCATGATATTTCAAGCAACATTAAGGAGGTTTTGTCTTCACACATGTTTACGGGGAAGGTCTACAGTGCATTAAAAACATGGCAATCTAATACATTTTTGTGTAATTAAAGAAGAACAATAGGGATAATTGATTTCGAAGATCCTTGTGGAGATCAAAAGCAGAAAAATAGGGGCAGTTTCCTAGTTTCCAGGAGCAGTAAAGGGATGAGGCATCAAGGGCCAGCAAGGAATGTTAAACCTCCACCAAAGCTAAATTGAAGAAGGCCATTTGTCAGAGAGTGAGTTTGGATTGTAATAAATGCTATTACCAACATGATGTGGAGTTATGCTCCTCATTTTTTTAGGTCTCTATAACTTCCAATTAGCAGTTAGTTGCATTTAACAGTTAGTTTAAAGTGTCAATAGGTGTCATAATAGGAAGAATTTGAGTTCCCCTCATGCTAGAGGAGGAACCTCAGTTATGTAAAGAGCTCTATATATCGCAAAAAATTTGATGCACAAAGGGTTGGAAAATTTCAGAGAAACTTGAATATTGTGTTGTGTCTAAGACTCTGTTTGAGTAATACAATATTTGGCTTTGCTTCTTAGGAATAAGAAGGAATTCAATGTTCATAATTTCTTGCATTGTCCTCTTCTCAGTATTTGCAGTGGTATGAATGTGTGATTACTTATAAATGACTGATTGTGCTCTAATTTCCTTCATACATTTATAAAATGTGTTTTCCTATATGTTTCTGGTGTGTTCTTGTTAAGTTATGATATGTTCTATGCTTATAACAGTTTACTTATTTTTATTATTATATTCCAAAAATTAGCAATCACATGTACATAAATTAAAGGGCACATAGAACATTAAACGATTGACAGAAAACAAGCCAAGATAAGAGACACAAGATGTGGCGGCTAGCCAGGGACAAACACCACAATGTGTGGGGAAACCCTTTGATCAAATATTCTTTTATCTTCAATAATTCAGTAGAGAGAAATAGTACAATATATCTGATTCATATCAGCATTAGCGGCTTCATTATCAAACTAGGGCAGACAATATCCCACAAACCAACCGTCGGATTGACTTCATTCCACCACCAAAATTTGCAGCTTCCAAAGGAGGTTCAGATGAACCTATAGTGTAGTTCAGATGAGGAGATCTTATAGGCCATGTAGGTCAATCTTTACTTCTGTAGTTGCTACTTCAGTTTTAACAGTTTCTGGCTTCAAACTATGACAGTCAGTATCTTGCAAACCATTCGTCGGATTGACTTCATTCCACCACCAAAAGTTGTGGATTTCGGAGGAGGTTCAGATGAACCTACAACATAGTTCCAAAGAGGAGATCTTCTAGGCCACGCAAGTCAATCTTTACTTCTTCAGTTGCAGCTTCAGGTTCAATAGCTTCCGACTTCACATGTGTGAGAGAGAGACCCATTTCTGCGCAGTAGAGAAGAGACTCATTTCTACGCAGTAGAGAGAGAGAGATGTGATGAGATGAGTGAGTGAAAATGAGGAAAAGTCCTATTATATTTATACACAATGTTGTTGTTTGAATAGATGCGACTGTTGGGCTTCTGAGCCTACATGAGTTGTAGGTCAGCTTGATAATAATTCCATAATCAAAATAAATTCATATCTCCATGAATACTTATCGGAATTGGATGATATGTATATCAATCCTACACCTCTCGATGCAAGGAATCTAATAAAAATATTATCAGCCATGAATAAGACGACCCACATGAAGTTTTGCCCTGGTTTCCAATTTTAACACTCCCTCTCAACCAGGGAGAACTTCATCTGCAATCTGTCTATCGGTCGTTGCTATTCATCCATCAAATGCACTACCTTGTACATCCTGACCCTTGCCCTGCTCTTCTCTATTCTTCCTGTTCTGCTTTGTCTTGTTCTACCCTGTATTGATCGGTACTATTTTGCTCTATTCTACTCTGCTCTTGCATTGTTCTGTTCTGCTCTGCTTTTGTCCAAATTATGAAGAAGAAGAAATGATCAAGGATGTATCATATTGACTCAAAGTCAGTCTCAGAGTATGTACCATTGGTCCCAGAGTGGTCTCAACCAACCTGAACTCAGCGTCATAGTGAGTACAACTCCACTGGTCCTAGACCAGTATCATCCTCCACTAACTCAAAGTCAGTCTCAGAGTGTGTACCACTAGTCCCAAACTATTCTCAGCCAACTCGAAGTCAGCTTCATAGCAAGTTCCACTCCTACCACTGGTCCTAGACTAGTATCGCAGTCTCAGAGAGTGTACCACTGGTCCCAGACCAGTCTCAACCGACCCGAAGTCAGCATCATAGTATATACCACTCTCACTGGTCCCAGACCAGTATTGCACTAACACGAAGTCAGTCTTGAAGTATGTACCACTAGTCCCAGACAAGTCTTAACCGACCCGAAGTTAATGTCATAGTATGGTACAACTTCTACCACTGGTCCCAGACTAGTATCATTGATCCCAGATCAATGGAGGTCATCCTAGCATAGGTAGTATGGTAGATACAACGATGCATCCATCGGTTCTACTATGGTCCCTAACTTCATTTCCCTGCTCATGGATCAGATGAGAGGTACTTCCCATGAGTCCTAGACTGGATGGGTAGGATGCCTCAACAGGAGAACTAATCAATCATATCATCACAGGAGAACACATCAATCCTGTTACAATCGCCATGGAGAACACATCAATCCAGGCCGCCATGGAGAACACATCAATCCAGGCCTCACAGGAGAACACATCAATCTTCCTACAATCGCCATGGAGAACACATCAATCCAAGCCTCACAGGAGAACTAATCATCCTGCTACACAGGAGAGAGAATCATCCTATTCCACAAGAGAGCGAATCATCTTGTCCACAAGAGAGCGAATCATCTTATTCCAGTGCACACCACTAGGGGAGGGTGAGTCACCCTGTGGTTGTATGTTGCTCCAGTAATAACCGCAAGCCCTCAGAGCTCCCAGAGCTCAATGTATGCAACATGTAGGACCCTTGTATAAGGGTTTCTTGACGACTCCAAGTTTTTTGGGAAAATCACAGATTAGATCTTTCCTTGGGGCTTTGACAAGGTGTATCAACCTATACATCATCTTAATGTGATGGATCATCCTTGCTCATCAACTTACCATATCCCAGATGATTTCTATCTGCTGGAGCAATCAAAGAATACGGGATTCCTCAATAATCAAATCCCACCTCTGGTTGTTACAGAGAATCACAGTGGTATCCAATGTAAATCCAAATAGCTCACTGAAGAGCTTTTGCAACCAGATTGCCTCACACGAGGTCATGCTAGTAGCAATATATTCTGCTTTGGCGGTACTCAAAGACACTGAATTCTACTTCCTGCTCATCCAGGATATCGAAGAAAATCCCAAGGTGAAACAGCACCTGGAAGTGCTCTTACAGTCCACCACACTGCATGCCTAATCAGCATCAGTATATCCAAGTAGTCTCACATCTTCGACAGTGTATCTTAACCCATTGTGCCACAAAGATATCTTAGAAGATTCTTGGCATCAATCTAGTGAGGCTCAACCAAATATGATCTCACAATGCTAACTTCAAAACATATGTTTAGATGGAGGTTCACCAAGAACATCAATGCGAATGAGTTTATGAAACTCAGAGGCATTTCCCAAATCTGGTCCGACATCACTACCATATAACTTCTAAAAGTTAAGATCCTCGGGGTAGTCACAAGCTTGCAGTCCATCATACCGAGTCTTTGCAATATCATTACCACATATTTTCCTTGAGATAGGAAAATTTCCCCTGGATTCTACCACACTTCAAGTCCTTAGTCCTTCATTTCAAATTCAGAAGCCAACACCCCCTTACATTTGTGAACGAGAAGGTTTGCACCTGTTAGAAAGAGGTCATCCACATACAACACTAGTATGAGAGGCTTGTCATCTTCAACCTTAAAGTAAAGGTTAGGATCAACTTCACTCCTAGTGAATCCAAAATTCATCAAGTAGCTTTCGATCCTATGATACCATGCTTGAGGTGCTTGCTTCAGCCCATAGAGAGCCTTCTTCAACCTGCATACATGATATTTTCAATCAAATCCTTCGGGTTGCTCCACGTAGACCTCTTCTTTGATCGAGTCGTGTAAGAACGCATTCTTGACATCCATCTGATGTAGGTTCCATCCTTGTGAAGCGACAAGGGCTATGATCGAGTAGATGGTTGTATATCTGGCAACAGGTGCAAATATCACATCATAGTCTATACCTTCCTTCTAGCAGAAACCATGAGCAACAAAACAATCCTTATACTTTTCTGTACTTCCATCTGCTGCATGCTTTATCTTGTAAAGCCATTTGGAAGTAACAACTATCTTGTCTTGGGGTCTGGGAACTACTTCCTAGACATCATTCTTCATGATAGACTCATATTCTTTGGTCATAGCGTCCTTCCATACTTAATTCTTGACAACATCTGAGAATGATGAAGGCTCATTTTGTATGATCGTGCTCATGATGGTCAGGTATCCCTGATACCTATTAGGTTTCTTACTTTTACGGAAGGTTCCTCAGGGTGCAGCATGTCCTTCAGCATCATCAAGTATCCACCTAAGCCATGAGGGCCTCTTCCTAGAAGAGGAAGGCTCATGTGGATGAGGATCAATTGGATCCATTGGTTCTTCTACATAAGACATTGATTCATCATCTTTTTCTTTCGGTTCCCTGGTGTTGGCGTCTTGAGATCTCCTCAAAGTTAGAAGATTGTTCACCTCGCTAAGAGCCATATCTTCGTCAAAGGTGACATCATGACTAATTATGACTTCCCTTTGACTGGCTACATAGATTCTATAGCCTTCAGTATTTTCACCATAGCCTACGAAAATTCCCTTCTTTCCAGATGCACCCAATTTATTTCTTTCCTCTTTCAACACATGAGAGTATATAGGGCTTCAAAAAATTGTAAAATGAGAAACATCAGGTTTCTTACCAGTGAAATTTTTTTCAGGAGTCTTGGAACCCAATGCTTGATGAGGGCATCAAATTTTGTACATATACGGCAGTGCTTGTAGTTTTAGCCCATAGAAACTTCAGAAGTCTTTGATCATATGGCTCGAACAGCTTCCACAATCATGCGGTTCTTCCTTCCCGCCACACCATTCTGCTCAGGAGTATGTGGTGTAGTAGTCTCCCTCTTAATGCTAGCCTTAGATATGCCTGAGTGAAATAACTATATTATATTGGAGGCCTTGCTTTGGCTTGAGGGGAACAGTCCCCCTTTGAGCTTTCCTTCGGCACATCCCAGACATATACCTTCTTTCTACTTGGAATTCAGGCATCCCTGTTACCATCTGTCTTACATCGGGTAGAGCTTTGTAATGAAGGTGGGGAAATCTTTGATGCCAAAGCTTAGACTGAAGAGTTGTGTCACAAGACATGACACCTGGTGGACTTCCATCAACCTGATATAACACTAAACCCAAGAGTAAAGGCATCTTTAACATTATTTTTCCATATACATACCTTTCCATTGCTGAAGGTTACCTTGTAGCCTTTGGCTTCCATTTCTGAGATGGACACTAGGTTCTTTTTGAAGTCAGGTGCATTTAATACATCCTATACTTTCTAGCCTTCTTGAATGGTTGTCCTCTTCCTTGATTCCTAGCTCTCCTCTTACCTTTGCTATTGAATTTTTGATTCCTTTGATTGCCATCAGAGGGATTTTAATCATCGTCCCAGTGTGAGTCATTTCTATCAGGGCACTCCCTTGCATAGTGACCTGCTTCATCGCAGATGAAACATCGTCCTTTTCTTCCACCCTTAGATCCCACCTTTCCTTTTGATTTAGACCCAAAATTATTTCTTCTCTTAGCATGAGAAGAAAAAGTAGCAGGAGGACCTTTAGGCATGGGCATTTCTTGCTCTTCTTCCCTTGTTTCTTCTTGAATGCATCTACCCATTAATTCCTCGAAACCAGGAATTACATTATAGTTCAGAAGAGTAGTCCTGAACATGTACCATTCAGATGGTAATCCTCCAAGAGTCGTGAGTGCCATTTCCCAGTCTATCATATATTTCGTTGGAGGTGTCTAGTTCAGAGATGTAGGCCACCAAGTGCTTGTCGATAAAGTCCCGGATGATCTTCTATTTTGACTTCCTTGGTTTTCCATTTGTTCCATGCAGCAGCAGATGCATTTGTTGGAGGCTCAACAATATTGCCTCTTACATAGTCCAACACTCCTGGGTCTTCTAGGGTTTGATCGATAGACATCTTCCATGCGTGATATTCATCTTCCTCACGGAGCTTGTCTTCGGCAGGAAAGAGTGTCGAGGACCCCATAGTTCTTTTAGGATAGCCTTGCCAATATTCTCTTCGGTGATTGCTCTTGCTCTTGCTCGGGCTTTGTCTTCACCTCAACTCTGATAACATGTTAAGTTATGGTATGTTCTATGCTTATAACAGTTTACTTCTTTTTCATATTATATTCCACAAATTAGCAATCACATGTACATAAAGTAAAGTGTAGATAGAACATTAAATGATCGACAGAAAACAAGCCAAGACAAGAGACACAAGATGTGGCGACTGGCCAGGGACAAACCCCACAATGTATGGGGAAACCCTTTGATCAAATCTTCTTTTATCTTCAATAATTTTGCAGAGAGAAATAGTACCATAAATCTGATTCATATCAGCAGTAGGAAACCCTAGATCAGCAACATCAGCATTAACGGCTTCATTATCAAACTAGGGCAGATGATATCCCACAAACCGACCATCGGATTGACTTCATTCCAACACCAAAAGTTGCGGCTTCTAGAGGAGGTTCAGATGAACCTACAACGCAGTTCAGATGAGGAGATCTTCTAGGCCACGTAGTTCAATCTTTACTTCTGCATTTGCAACTTCAGTTTTAGCAGTTTCTAGCTTCAAACTAGGGCAGTCGATATCTTGCAAACCGTTCATCGAATTGACTTCATTCCACCACCAAAATTTGTGGCTTTTAGAGGAGGTTCAGATGAAACTACAACATAGTTCCAAAGAGGAGATCTTCTAGGCCATGCAAGTCAATATTTACTTATGCAGTTGCAGCTTCAGGTTCAATAGCTTCCGGCTTCACATGTGTGAGAGAGAGACCAATTTCTGCGCAATAGAGAAGAGACTCATTTATGCGCAGTAGAGAGAGAGAGAGATGTGATGAGATGAGTGAGTGCAAATGAGGAAAATTTCTCTTATATTTATACACAATGTTGGTGTTTGAATAGATGCGACTGTTGGGCTTCTGAGCCTACATGAGTTGTAGGTCGGCTTGATAATAATTCCATAATCAAAATAAATTCATATCTCCATGAATACTTATCGGAATTGGATGATATTTATATCAATCCTACACCTCTCGACGAGAGGAATCTAATAAAATATTATCAGCCATGAATAAGATGACCCACATGAATTTTTTCCGTGGTTTCCAATTTTAACAGTTCTAAATGTGTTGAATTCTGGATGCCCTAACTTCTATGTAAGGTTGATATCATTGTTATATTGAAATGATTTTGACTCCATAAGTCCAATAGATATTCTCTAGTTATGTTTCCACCATTTATACTTATTCATTTGCTTCAAAGATTTATCCATCCTATTCATTATCAGAAACTTTAATCTTGTGAGAGAGCCCTCTCAGGTTGAGGAGGCTAAGCCTCAGCCAAAAGTAGGTTTGAAACAGTTACTCAAGGTCTACCTGATCAGCAGCCTTTCAGGGGTTGATTTTGAGATAACATTTTGGTGCGTCTACCGAGAGCTTGAAGATTATTCATTCCCGAAATCAAGAGACTGAACTTCTGAAGGTAGCAGGAACTCAGAAAAATTTTCGAGGCTGCAATCTACCTTGGTGACTCCATACATTTTCAAAATGTTTAAAAGGTGGCTTCAAGAGGGAGATATACACGGAGCAATCCTGACCCAAATCCACCTACTCCTGTGGACAATCCAAAAAAACTTTCAAGGAGAAGACAAAGATTTACTGAAACACTAGGTACTTCATCTCTTTCAAAATCTTTGCTCTCTGAATTTTCAAGGAGTCCTCAGGATAAAATAGTTGATGACAAAATTCATGAGGTGTTGTTGAGATCAGAAAATGAAGAAGAACTCATTGGAATTATTTTAGATTTGCGAAAAAGAGGGATTGATACTTCATCTTTGGTTTCACAAAAAGATAAAGAGGAATTTTGGGAAGTTGTTACTTCTAAATTATTGTTAGAAAGGGAAGATTTATATAAACTTAAAGACCTTGATCCTTTTGAAGTCTTACTCAAATCTAAAGCTGGTATTCCCCTTCCAAATTGGAGTACATTTGTCAATGGTTTGCAAAGCCCATGTAGTCCTTTTCATATTAGTACCTCATCCTCTGCTTCTACTAGTCCTAGTGGTTTTCAAACACGAAGTAATCCGCCTCATATCATTTCTATTTCCTCTGTCCCTTCAGTACCTATCATCATTGTTTCTCCATTATTCATGGTCGTACTTGTTAGATATTCTCCACTAGTACTCCCTGTTGTTTTACATGACCTTCCTAGAAAATATGATGCAAGAATTCCAACATGGGGTGGTGATGAAGAAATCACAGCAGAAGAACATGTAGATAGATTCAATGATTTTGTTGACAGAGAGGAAGTTGATGATGAATATGTCAAGCTAAGATTATTTGCACAAACCTTCATTGGAGAAGTTAGAAAATGGTTTAAATCCCTTCCAGCTGGAAGCATTCATAATTGGGTATAGTTTGAAGATAGCTTTCTAAGGAAGTGGGGAAATAGAACTAATCTGGTTCAAGCTCTTTCTAAATAGAATAACCTTAGAAGGGCACTTGGTGAGACCGTTCAAAACTTCTCAAAGAGGTTTAACAAAGTGTTTTATTCCATCACAGTTCATTTAAAACCTCTGGAAGCTTTGGCACAAATGAGATATGTTGAAGCCTTTGATTCTAATTTCTCTCTGCTGCTGAGAGAGAGAGACTCTGCTACATTGGCTGATATACAAAATGATGCAATTAAAGTGGAAGTAAACATGGTTGCTGCCAAAAAATCAAATATGGGAAAAACTAAATTGAAAGAAGAAGATAAACCTTCATCTTCGGCTCCAGAATATAAGATTGACTCAATGATGAAGACCATGGAGAAGCTGATGGATCGGTTGGCCCTTGGAAATACCTCTACTCCTCTTGTGTAGTAGGAGCCTCAATTTAGAAATCCTCAGTTTAAAAGACCTCAAAACTAGCAAAGGCCAAGAGAAAATAGGAATCAACAGCCTGATCTTCTAGTAAGACCTCCTTTTCAGCAGAACTTGGTTGATGAAGAGGATGAGCCTGAAATTACTGAAGATTCCAATCCATTGTCTTGATGAAGAGGTGTCAGGGATTTTCTTGACTAAGGAAGAACATGATGAGTCCAGTGTGACCAAACATGGAGAGGAGCCTTCAAATTATTTAGAGGGTTATCAACATGCTATCTTTGAAATGCAGAAATAGTACAATCTCAGGAATAGAAATGTGCCAATTACAACAAACAAAATGCAGCCCAAGAAGGATGCCCCAAAGGTTGTTGAAGACAAGAAAGACAACCCACAGGCTGCTGAAGGTAAAAATGATTCTCCACTTGGCAAGAAGGACATTCAAACTCCATCTCTTAATAAAGAAATTGAGAAAATGGTTTTTGTTTTCAATATTGAGAATGAAATTGAAAAAATCAAAATATCAGTCCCTTTTAGTGAAATTCTCAAGGTAGATAAATACAGAAGCAAGATTGTAGAAATGCTTAATTCACAACTAGGAGTGGCTGATATCTTAAATGTACAAGAAGATAATCCTATTATATACTTGGGTCCAAGAATCTTATAGACATTTTTGGGCACCGCAACCCCAAGCATAAAATGTCCAGAAACCAAGGGCTCCTAAATCCCTAAAAGTGTTGTTCCAACCCCTAAAGGTACAAGGTCAAATGATTACAACTTCTCCCAGAAGTTCTCCACGAAAAACCACTCAAAACTGGTCAAAACGGGATCATTTCACCTGCTCCATAGGCAAAGTGTGCTGCATCTCACCTAAGTACACTTTGTGGGTGTGTTTCATTTCAAAAAGCCCTTCTATGGGGTGCAATGGGTAAGAAGAGACAAATGGCAGTGTCAATCCACGAGGTGGAGAAGCATGGCATCTTCCAGAAACTTCTCCTGTGACACTTTCCATTCTGAATTCAACCAAGGATGAGTAAGAGATCATCGATCTCCAAGTGGAAGAAAGAACTATTAGAGGGAAGACACTAATCAAATCACAAGCTGACTCATCTCCCTTACAGATATCTATATATGGATCGCTCATCCCAGAGATCTAGAGGCTGGAATTTTGCTTCTTGTAAGGAATTGTTGTTGGTTTCTTTAGGCAACATCATAGTGTTGGGTGATCTAAGCTTTGCATGAGGTGAAGAAGGGCTTACTTGCTGAGAGGATGATGCTGGGTCAGAACAACTGGTTGTAACTCTCTTGGCTCTTTCTTGATTATCAATAAAGCTATTCAAATTTTCCTCCATCCTCTTGTGTCATTTATGTTTCATGCATTTGTATGGTCAATTTACATCTGATCCTAGATTGTTTATGATAATAGATCCATGCTCTTTTATAGTGTTATGCTACTTTGATTCTACAGGTACTTTGTGAAGCTGGGTGTATGAGGAAGCAAGTAGCAAAGGACTATCAGAAGGGAGAGGAATCGAACTAGGAACCAAGCACAAGAAGGTTGGTCTCCTTTATTCTTCTCTCATCTATATTTCATAAAGGAAAAAGAAAGTAGCTTTACTTTGTTTGTTTCTAAGGTAGCTACCACACCTTAGTGGGATTAGCAGTTCTGCATAGAAACGTTTCCCTGTAACAAAATGGTGACTCCACTGGGGAGCGACTAGGTTGTTTCTTTATCTACATTTGTTTATTGTATAAACTTACAGACGAAGCCTGAAGTTGAGCGAGGTAGCTTTCGAACTGCATTTGCTATGCAAATGAAAAGTAGATAAATGCCACTTCAGTCAATCTCCAGGTTTTGTTTATGAACTAAACAATTGATTTACAAGCTTTCTAATTGCCCTTCTGGTGGCTCTAGTAACCTCCTTAGATCTACCCCTGTTGTTGATTTACTGATTACCACTTGCTCGGCCAAAATCCCTGAACTGAACTGCAAACTGTGACCCGGAACCCAAACAAAGTCTCGTCTCTGGCCCAACGCACTCTCTGTTCTGTGAATCTAAAATTCAGCGCACTTCCCGAGTGTAGTAGGTGTGCTACATTTCAAATTCACTCTGTTACAGGTGCGTTGATCAGACTAGGCAATGTTCCTAAGTTTTGGTTTCCGTTCACTCTTTTCAGATCTATTCAATAATTTTTTTGCCTGTAGTCAATACACCTCTGTTTGAAACCCCTTTCCTTGCTAATATTCTCCCTCCATTGTGCAAAGAACTGTAAATGTTTTTGTGTATTTGTTGAGTCATTTTTAGTTCTCCTTTGCAAAAACGTAATGTAATTGTACTGTCGTTTCTTGATTTGAAAGTGTCGCAAGTGTCGTTTTCAGTCATGGAAGAGAGCCTGATTGCTTTTGATAGACGATTACCTTGTTACTATTGTATTTGATCTGAATTAGTAGTTTTTCTAGTGTCGAAATCAAGTCTTCATTTCCAAATTGCAAAGTGTTGTCATTGTCTTCATTTTGATTTTGAAAAGAAACTTGTCAGTAATTGTCTCTAGAAAAGTAATTCAGATTTGCGCATCAGCTTTATTTTTATCATTCACATATTAAGAAGGCTGAAAACAAATACATGCATGTGCATTTTCATTTAGACTGTTTGATTGGTTTGATTTAGGATGGTGCATATAGTGTGTGCTCTTTGCTCTTTGTTGAAAGAATTCTGTCTTTCTTTCCTTAGTAGCTAGGATTTTCATTGCACAAAGAAGATAAAAGACTGTTTATCATCTTAGATTGCATTTTAGGAATTGTACATCTACATCACGTGGTGAACCTGAAAGGAAAATTTCTTAAGCAAGATCAACTATAAAATAAATTTAATGAATCTAACAATGCTTTGGAACCTAACACACAACATCTAGAAGTCTAGGCTAGAGACGTATTTCGGCATCGTAAAGCCTGGTAACTGTTGTTCTCACTATTGGTTGGGTGATTCCTCCACTCTGAGACGATAAGTTCCAGTACGGACTTGTGCTCCCACGTACCGTCGAGTATATTTTGGGAGACCACAATAGGCTTAATCCTTTATCCATAGGAGGCCGTGTCTGCCGCCCTATCAATCGCAATGCACTGAACACAGCATTCGGGAAGATTGACTGCCGTACCATAAAAAGTATTCTACAGTTTTGCGATTGGTTTGGTAATCCCTCTGCCTAGATTTCCAGAGAAGTCCCTTTCGTTCCTTTTCAGACTCCTTAATGAAAAAGGTCCATCTGAGCACTTGTCACTTCAGGCTCATTAAAAATCGAAGGTGACTAGAGTCATATTTTGTTTTTTCTCGACTCTTTAAAATTGAAAAAACAAGTTGTGTTAAAGCGTCTAAAATTTATTTTAAATGAAATGATAACCACCTTTCCTACATTGTTCTTAGGCTAAGAAAATGGAGTCTACCAACCAAGGAATTCCCCTTGGAGGAAATCCTAATCTCTTCTCCTCTTGGGAAGATGTTGGTGCAACCCACATGGCCACATTGTCACTTACAGGATTGACGATTGGTTTGCTCGTATGGCTTTTCTCAACCTCCGTCGTTCAGAACACCGCGATTCCTCAACAATCGAGTCAACAACTAGACAATCCCAGAGTTACCCCCCAACCCTCTACTTCATCCAATTCTTCCTCTCCTCCTTCCTCTTTGCTTGATGGGGCTAGTAAAGCCAAAAATCAAGTGTTTGAGAAGAAGAAGGAAAAGAAGAAGAAAGAGAAGAAGAAGAAGGAGCCAAAAGTGAAAGGGGGCAACCAAGCGTCGTCTAGCGAAAATACACACACTACACCGACCAGGCCTAAATCGCCATGTGTCATTTGCAAAGGAGACCACTATCATAGAGATTGTCCCTGCATCCCTCGAATCTTAAGGGACTGGTCTCCTCATTTGCACAACCCGGTGTCATCAACCTCTGATGATCATGTTGAAAACACACCGTCGACTAGTGAAAGTGAAGTCCCTGGACAAAAAGGAAAGTGCAAATTTCCTTGTAAACTGTGTGAAGGTGATCACGCCGTCCACCGTTGTCCCTTCTTAGATGAGTTTAAAATCGTTTTGGACGATCGTCCGGTTTCACCGTTACGACTTCCACCTGGATATAAAAAACTCTTGCCGAGTCCATCACTAGTTGACAATCCAGCTGACCCACCCAGGTGGTTGGCCGAAGCATCTATCATTGAAGACAAACCATCTAAATCCATACCAGATGAAAGTCAAAAGGTCGAGGCGGCAATTGACCCGGTCTTGCCTTCAGAGGTTCCATCTTCAGATGATACAGTCACCGAAGAGAACGAGGATGACACCATCCAAATTCTTTTCGTAAGCACAGACTCCGATGAACATGGGGGAAACTTACCCATTCCTTTATCGCAGGAAGGAAGTTTGTTAGAGTCGTACCCGGCCGTCTATTCGGTCCCACCTCCAAGCAACCTAGTTGTTTGCTTCAACTAGAATCAGCTAGGCAAACCCTGTTTACTAGCTAGTGTACTGTTCTAAATCATTGCTCAAGTATACAGAATGGTTATGGCCGGTACCATCATAGATGAAGGGGCTTCTGTGAGTATCCTTTCCTCAAATTCTTGGAAAGCGCTTGGTTCGCCATCGCTTTTGCCTGAGATGAGAAATCTAACAGGCTTTGACAAAGGAACCAGTCGACCATTAGGGATCCTTCCCAATTTCCCCATAACATTAAGAGGGAAAACCATTCAAATGAAAGTAATGGTAGTCCAAGGACCCCTAGATTATAATCTACTCCTTGGACGAGACTATATTTATTGCATGGGAGCCATTGTCTCATCACTATTTAGAGTAATGTGTTTTTCGCATGAAGGAAGAGTGGTCAAGCTCATAGACCAGCTTTCATTCCCTTGTTCACGCATAGCAAATAGTCATATACCATCTCTGAATGGTCTTTTCACACAAGGAATGTCTCATCAATCCCCAGTCCGTCCACCTGATGAGCGTGAGTGATTCGGGGGACATGACCGAAACCTAGGGAGAATGCACCCTGGTCTGCTTCGGCAGGAAAACTTCGGGTATAGAATAGGCTTCCGCAAGAGATATATGACTAGTCTGACACTCTCGTCCGTGATTGGAAAAGGGTAATGGCAGAAGTGTCCTCAGACACATAACTTTATTAATCAGAAAAAATAATTACATAATTGATTTTGCAAGAGTTTACACCCGAACAACACAAAAACTCTTGCAATGAGCTATTTATAAGCTCCATGTCCTAACTACCTCTAATTATGGATCACTTATTAAATAACAAGTGTCCATTTACAATAAATGCTATAAAAACCAACTAGCTAACAAATCTCCTAAAATAGAGCCTAAGATACGACAGATTTGGAGAGTCATATCTAGTTACAATAATATACTAATTCTAAAAGTCTCCATTATATAATTAAACATTCTAGAATAATAATTATTAATTTAATATCTTAAATTAATAATTATTTTATTCTAATTTTATAACCTATGATAAAATTGTATTTTTGGATCATCTAACATTCCCCCCTATGATCCAAAGATACATTACAACAGATACCAAGTTCATCCCTGAACTTAGTAAATTTTATTCTGCCAAGCAGTTTCGTGAAAATGTCAGAGATCTGATCTTCGGAAGGACAATAAACTGGTTTGAGGACATCTTTGGCAATGAGAGATCTGATATGATGATACTTGGTGTCCACATGCTTTGTCTTTGAATGAAAAACTGGGTGCTTGGCAAGTTTGATGGCTGACTGGCTGTCAATGAATAATGATGTAGCTTCTGCCTGAGAAATGCCCAAGTCCTGCAAAATTCTACGCAACCAAACAATTTCACATGGTGCTTCCCATGCTGAAATGTACTCTGCTTCTGCGGAAGAAGTGGCCACTGTAGCTTGTTTCTTACAACTCCAAGATACTGCTGCCTGTTATAGACATTTTTGGGCACTACAACCCCAAGCATGAAATGTCCATAAGCCAAGGGCTCCTAAGTCCCTAAAAGTGTTTTTCTAACCCCTAAAGGAACAAGGTCAACTGATTACAGCTTCTCCCAGAAGTTCTCCATGAAAAATTGCTCAGAACTGGTCAAAACTGGATCATTTCACTTGCTCCATGGCCAGGTTGCGATGCATCACACCTTGTACACATGGGAAGTGCATTGCATTTCAAAAAGCCCTTCTATGGGGTGCGATGGATGGGAAAAGACAAGTGGCAGAGACAATTTTCGAGGTGGAAGATCTTGGAATCTTCCAGAAACTTCTCGTGGGACACTTGCCTCTCAGAATCGCCCAAGGATGAGTAAGAGATCAATGAGATCTCCAAGTGGCATCAAGAACTATCAGAGAGAAGACACTAATCAAAAACCCAAAGCTAACTCACACCTCTGCAAATATCTATATATAGATCTCTCATCCCAGAGATCCAGAGGTTGGAGGTTGGAATTTTGCATATTGTAAGGAATTGATGTTGGTTTCTTGAGACAAGCATCAAATTGTTGGGTGATCTAAGCTTTGTATGAGGTGAAGAGGGGCTTCCTTGCTGAGAGGTTGATGTTGGGTCAGAACAACTGGTTGTAACTCCTCTTGGCTCTTTCTTGTTTATCAATAAAAGCTATTCAAGTTTTCCTCCATGCTCTTGTGTCATTGATATTTGCTGCATTTGTATGGTCAATTTACATCTGATCCTAGATTGTTTATGATTATAGATCCATGTCTTTGTATAGTGATATGCTACTGTGATCTTACAGGTACTTTATGAAGCTGGGCATGCAAGGGAACAAGTAGCGAAATACTGTCAAGGAAGAGAGGAATCAAACCAAGAGATTAGCACATGACAGAGGTTGGTCTTTCTGTTCCTCTCTATCTATAATTCATAAAGGAAAAACGAAAGTAGCTTTACTCTATTTGTTTCTAAGGCAGCTGTCACACCTTAGTGGGATAGAGCAGTTCTATATAGACAGTTTTCCCTGTAACAAAATGGCGAATCCGCTGGGGACGAATTAGTTTGTTTGTTTATCTTCCATATTGTCTATTTCATAAACTTACAGATGGGGTCTGAAGTCATGCCACGTAGCATTTGAACTGCATTTTCCATAGCAAATGCAAAGTAGATAAATGCCACTTCAATACATCTCTGGGATCTGTTTATGATTTAAACAATTGATTCAAAAACTCTCTGATTTCCCTTGTGATAGCTCTTAGATCCTCCTTAGATATACCCCTGATTGTTGAATTACTGATTACCTTTTGCGCGGCCAAAAGCCATGAACTTAACTGCAAACTGTGACCTAGAACCCAAGCGCAGTCTCATTTCTGGCCCAGCGCAGGTACTATTCTGAGAATTTGAAATTCATCGCACTTCCCGAGTGTAGAAGGTGCGCTGCATTTCAAATTCCCTGTGTTACAGGTGCGTTGATCAGGCTAGGCTTTGTGCAGTTTTGATTTCTGTGATTCATTCTTTCTAGTTCTATTCATGAATTTTGCTGCCAGTGATCAATATATCTCTGTTTGAAACACCTTTTCCTTGCTTTTATTCCACCTTGTCTGTACAAAAGAACTGTAAATGTTTTTGTGTGTTTTTTGAGTCATTTTCAGTTCTCCTTTGCAAAAGTAACATAATCGTACTGTCATCCTTTGATTAGAAAGTGTCGCAAGTGTCGATTTCAATCATAGGAAAGAGTTTGATTGCTGTTGATAGTCGATATCCTGTTACTATTTCTTTTGGTCTGAATTTGTAATTCTTCTAGTGTCAAAATCAAGTATTCATTTCAAAATCATAAGGTGTTGTGATTGTCTCCACTTTTGATTTTGAAAAGAAACTTGTTGATATTTGTCGCTTGAAAAGAAATTCAGATTTGTGCATCAACTTTCTTCTTATCATTCATATACTAAGAAAGTCGAAAACAAACACATGCACGTGCATTTGCATTTAGACAGTCTGATTGGTTTGATTTAGGAAAGTGCATTTCGAGTGTGCTCTTTGCTCTTTGTGAAAGAATTTTGTCTTTCTTTCCTTAGTAGCTAGGATTTTCATTGCACAAAGAAGATAAAAAGATTGTTTATCATCCTAGATTGCATTTTAGGAATTACATCTACATCTCGTGGTGAACCTGAAAGGAAAACTTCATAAACAAGATCAACTATAAAATAAATTCAATGAATCTAACAATGCTTTGGAACCTAACGCACAACATTTGGAAGTTTAGGCTAGAGACGTATTCCGGCGTCGTAAAGCCTGGTAACTGTTGTTCTCACTGATGGTTGGTTTATTCCTCCACTTTGAGACTATAAGTGCCAGTACGAACTTGTGCTCCCACATACCGTCGAGTATATTTTGGGAGACCACAATAGGCTTAATCCTTTATCCATAGGAAGTCGTGTCTGCCGCCCTATCAATCGCAATGCACTGAACACAACATTCGGGAAGATTGACTGTCGTACCTTAAAAAGTATTCTGCAGTTTTGCGATTGGTTTGGTAATCCCTCTACCTAGATTTCTAGAGCAGTCCCTTTCGTTCCTTTTCAGACTCTTTAACAGAAAAGGTCCATCTGAGCACTTGTCACTTCAGGCTCATTAAAAATCGAAGGCGACTAGAGTCATCTTTTGTTTTTTCTCGACTCTTAAAAATTGAAAAAACAAGTTGTGTCAAAGCGTCTAAAATTTATTTTAATCAGAATAACGTCACTGTTCCCTCGTTGGTCTTAGAAGTTAGTCTCCCTTCATCGCAAGTTCTTGTAGAATCGCTAGAAAATCTTTTGGATAGACTAGATATGTCTGAACAACCGTCGACATCCAGGACTGTGTCATCCGATGCAGCAGTGGCAGAGCCTCCTGCTGCTACTCCAATGATGTTCGCTGGTATACCATCTGTCCCGGCAAGTTATCAACAACAAGCCGGAGTCCAATCAGAGACTGTTTCAACGACATGGTTAGTTCCTATTTCTTCATCCAGATAATCATCTGGTATTTCTTATGTTGAAACTCAACAAATTGATCCAATGTGTCTTCAAAGGCCAATCTACCCTTTAAGTACTGGATTGCCACCATATGGAGGGTAGTATGCCTTTTCATTGTTCCCTCCCGGAGAACAACCATATGGGAGTTTACAACAAAGTTTAGGTCAAACTGGAATTACATCCAATGGTTGGGTACCAATACTGCCTCAGCAACCAAGGGTTGTATATTCAATGCAACTAGTCCACCGTGTGTCGAATATTCCCATTATACCTGCTATGGTGACTGCATCGCAAGTACAAGCGTTACATGTTGTATGTCAACCCCAAGTTTCTCAGGTTGCAATACAACAACCTCTTGTCTCAATGACTCAATCACAACCTCAGGTTAATGCCTCCTTATCTAGAGTGACTCAGGCTCAAACAAGTACTGTGACTCCTCATCTTGGTCTGTTAACACCCAGGTTGTTCCCTTTGACTCCCAAGGGAATACGGCCAGGGTAACCACTAACCAATCTTTGGATTACAGCTTCTAGCCAAACTGTAATCAGAGAGGGCTCTCTTTTTAAGGTTTGTCTCTGTTTGTGAAGATTTTAGGCTAGTTATGAGTTCAGGGTTTGGTTTTATGTTTTGGTTGAGGGATATCTTTCTGTACCTAATGTGGAAACCTTCAGATAGTTCTAATCCATTGGGCTATGGAGTCTGTGGCTGCAGGTTGTTTGAAATATTGAGTTGAGTTGCTGAAATTACAGGGCCATTTAGACACTTCATGAAACAAATTTGAGATTGTGATGGTGAAGTGTGTTTAACCAGTGGAAAGCAATTAAGAATTTGCCACTAAGCTAGGAGTGTGAGAAAGATATATACTGCACAGGAAGCAAACTTGAATTTCCTGAAACAATAATCACTGTGAAAGATATAGTGTAGAGGTGCAGCAATTAAGAATTACACATTTATTACTGTAACTGAAGAAAACATTTATAATAGCATAGATTGAGTTCAGGGTAATCGGTGATTAAATCCTAGAACTATTCTTTTTCCTTGCCATTAACTGTGAAACACAAAACATGAATAAGCTATGAGAAGATGACAAAACACATAACGAAGAGTTTAAAGAAAACTTATTGAGCCATGAAATACGCAGGAATCCTGTAACATCCAGCTAAACACCACAATGTATCAAATAACTCAGAGCTTTAGAAATTCCATCAACTTTGTATTAATTCTCTGAAAGTTTACAGCATAGGAAATCTGGAAGAGAAATCAACAACAACCACCCTACAAACTTATGCGAGGGGGGAATATATACAAACGGTGATACAAAAATATCTGAAGCGTTGAGTCATCTGAGAAATAAATATCTTCACCAACTTGTACAGAACAACAGATAAGAAGTTATTTCAGCTTTGAATACAACATAAATGCTCTTCAATTCTGTCAGAAGACTTTTTGGCCTTTGGAGGCCACTGAGTCGGTTGAACGCTCTGTTATAAATGATGAATGACGTGTCTTTGTAGCTCTGTTTTCCTGTAGCTTTTCGGCCCTGTCACCTTTGACTGTCAGTGCTGCCTTGGTGGCCGAATAGTTTTGCTGAGTTGGCTCAGCGCGTTCTTCTTCATACATGCTGATTTTGTCAAAAGTTTCCTGTGCATGATAACTTATATTTTCTGATGCAAAACTTAGTGAATGGCTTCTTGTCTATAATATAATCTGTATGGTCTTAGTCCACCATTCCTGTGTGGGCAATTGATGTCTCAGAATTGCCTCTAAAGTCTCATCTGCCTCTGTGTATTTATAGAAATTTGGAGGCACATCAAACAAATGTTTGATCTCATTCATGATGAAAAATAAGTTCTCTACCCTGTTGTAGAGACTTTGCCCTGTTGCTGGTCCTGGTTCTTCAGAGGTACTGGGCCTTTCAGTGATCTGATTAGTAGCGAATGTATTGACCCTTTTTGCATACTGCTCATGAGAAAGTAGCCTTCCTGCGCTGTTCAGTAAGCCAGGAAGACCTCTGCTTTGTAATACTGCAAATCTGTCCATAAACTTATTAACCTTTGTCTGCATGTCATGGCTTCTTCTCTCCAATGTTTGCACTAGGCTTTTCAATGTCAGGACCCTCTTTATCAGCTGGATGGTCTCGGTTCTGCTTGTAATTCCCATTGTCGCCAGCTAAGCACTTGTTCTGTTGTTAAGCACATTGATCATTCTGTTGGCAACCTCAGGCATATTGCCTAGAGATGCCTTTGCTCTCTGGATTTCTCTATGTGCTTTCCCTATGAGCTATATTTGCTCATGAATAGTCTCAATATATTTCCATTGATCAGTTATGGATTGGCCAATGTTGGCCCATAGGACTGTCTTGAGCTCAGTTGTCACTTTATCAAGTGTGAGCTCCTTCTCCAGCTCCTTTATCCTCTCTTTGAGAGCCTTTATCTCTCTTCCTTTCTCAGCCACATTTTGTTTTGATTTATCATATTTTTCATTTACCTTGGCTAAATTCTCCCTAGCCTCATTTAGTTCTGTCATTTGGGCTTCCAGGGCTTGGATTTCATTCCTTAGTTTCTGCATATCCAGGCTTGGAGCCTACTCTGTTGTTGGTGCTGGCGTTGATGTAGATGGTGCAGTAGTTTTAGGAGGTTCCTCCAGGTTGATTATCTCTGGAGGAGGCTGAGATGTTTGTCCTCCTTCTTTTTGTTGTAATGCTGCCTGCAGTGCAGCCTCTGATTCTCTTAATTTCTCCTGTGTTAGGATCAGCTGTTTGTATAATGAGACCAGCAAAGTTGATGCATCTTGGTCATGTCTCAGCTGGGCAACTTCTTCAGTTTGAGGGTGAATAGTTGCTGGTACTTTGATCATTTTCCTCAATGCTGCCATGTCTGCATCCCTCAATTCAATAATGCTTGTATGCCCTTGATGTCCTTGGGATCATGCCCGATCTCTATGATTATATCTTCTAAGGCTCTAATCATGTTGTCCTTTGCTTGAGAGGATGCTCTCTCCAACTCAAGTTGGGCAGTGGTGTTGTTTAGGCTATTTTCTAGCCTGTAGTTCACCAAAGTCTTGTCTGCTAAGGAGGCATACACCATCTCACCCGTTTGCTTATGTAGTTCAATCTGATCCATCGGGTGGATGTCCTTGGTAAGGACCTCAAGATTGGTCCTTAAGTAGTCTGCAGGGGACTGTGGCTGCAACGCAGTTAGCATGAAGTGACTCATGATCATTTTGCCTTCATTGAGATCATATGCAGACATTAGTCTTTGCTGGTTAGTGGGAGCCATTTTCAACAAATGATTATATAGCTGTATTTTTATTTGCTCATTCATTCTCTTTATGTCAATGAACTGCTGTTTGATGCCCAGTTCACCTTCTCTTTGTTGGCTTGAGGATCTGACTTCTCCTCCCACTATCCTCTCTTGTTCCTGCTGGAAGGAACTTGCTGAGGCTTCCATACTTGGTGGGCCCATGCCGAAAGATTGCCCTATAGGCATTTTTTCTTCTGAGAGGGGATTCATTCTGTGTCTTTTCTCCCCTTGAGTTGTTGTTGTTGTGAGGGGAGTCTCTCTGTCCCTCTTTCTTCTTATGTCTTCTTTCTGTGGGGTTTGGAGGACTGAGGCCTCCACTGTTGTCTGCTGCTCAGGAGGCACAATTTGTTGTGGCTGCTGCTCAGTGGAAATTGGGGCCTGTACTGTTTGTTCTTGATGCCCTGATTTCTCCCTTTCTTGTTGCCCTTCCTGTTGCTGCTGTACCTGTGGTTGTTGTTGTACCTCCTGCTGCTGCATTTCCTGCTCATGCTGCACCTCTTCATTAGGTGGCTGCTCTGGCTCCATCTCTTTCTCTTTGCCTTTGCTAGAGATTTGATCAGTAGCTTTGGCTGCTTGTTGATGTGCTGTGGAGGATGAGGCAGCTGCTCCCACTAGAGTGCTTGGAAGAGCAAATACCTGTGAACAAAGCTCCAAGTCAGCCATCTTTTGGAGATTTTTAACTGCTCTTTGATTTAATTCTTCTTGTGTAGCAGCCTCCTCTAAGGTTCCTCTCCTCCACTTAATTTGATTTGCATACTTTTCTATGTGAGGCAACCTTACATGGTCATAACCGGATAGCCTATATTTGACCCTTCTTAAAGTTATGAAGTGATTGGGGTCATAAGGTTTCCAAAGGAAACTGGTCTGTAGGCCAAGGGATTCTAGCATTCTGTCTGCTTCTTGCCAACCTTCCTCCCTTTTGTTGTAAATGAAGTGGCCTAATTGGTTTCTTACCTTGAGCTGTGCTTTCTTTCCCTTGCCTGAAAAATGTAGCACATCAGCATTCCCAAACTGCCTGAAGTATTCAAGGGCAAACAATCTCATGGGCACATATTTGGGCAATCTGTATGGGGGCAACTCACACCCATATATCCTGATGACTGTGTGGTTTTGGTAATAATACCAATCCCCAATGCTGTATACCTTAGATAACTGAAGGATTCTCTGCATCTCATCAGTTAGTCTTGGAGGAGGTGAGCTCATAAGCAAAGACATTGCTGGGTGGATGAAGAGGTCTATAAACTCACAGTAAGTATATGGAGAACAAGATCTGTGGTGGAAGACAGAGGACCAATAAACCACTGACCTTGGATTTCCTTGTGCATCCACTCTCTTCATAGCAAAGTGAAATTTCTCATGTTGATAATACAAAATTAGGTGGTAGATGTAGGAGGTGTATCTGAACACCCTTTCTCTTGACAAGTTCATTAGTTGCTCATGTATTTTATCAGATATGTAGGTGGCATAGTCATAGCAGATTGGAGACTTGCCAGGGGCAAACATGAGCATCATTACCAGCACAGTTTCATCAACAAACTCAACAGAATTATAGCCGAGAATGGGACTGATCATGTCTACAAAATCTCTGCCTAATTGGTTGAGGTAAACATGAGAAATGGGAGGGTACTTCACGGTGTCAGACCCAATGTACAACTGATTTAGTTTGGTGATTTGAGCCTCTGTCAATTTAGCTCCTTGCTTAATCAGATCCATCAGTGATAGAGGAACTAATTTCTTCTCAGTTTTGAAGTGCAGCATCTCTCTGATGGCTTCAGGGGTGACATAGAAAACAACTGAACCTGAAGGGTCAATCACAGCCCTCTGAGTGGCATCATAGCAGTCAGCACACAGGTGGATTAGGTCAGGGAACTGTTTGACCTGAGGGAGCTTGAAGATAGGGAGGAAAGAATCCCAAATGCCCAATACATCTGTTCCACACTCATGTTTAATCTTTAACTCATTCAGCAAGTGAATATGGTACTTGCTGTGCATTAGCATTTCTTCTGATATCTGATAATCCAGGTCTGCTAATGGTTGCCATTCCAATTCCCTCTGAGGGGCATTTAATGGGGCAATGTTCAGGGCTACAGGAGCTACTGGTGCATCCATGGTTACCTTAGGATTCTGTTGGTATGTGCACTGGTATTAATGAACAGAACAATACTAAAAGGGGATTTTTGCAATAGAGAGGTGAATTGCAAGGAACAGAGGGTAAAATGGCAATGGCAGCAATTGAAATACTGCACAAGAACTGATAGGGCTAATGCTTGGCCTTCACAACTCTTTTTTCACAGTAAATTAGTGCAGCTCGGGTTCCCCGTTCACGATTGCGCGAACAGAATGCAGGTTTTGTGAAAACTCGGGTAAACAAGGCTTAGCAGGTGAATTTCGACCTTACAGTTGCAAATGGAGACTAGGCAGAGAGGATTTGCCGGTAAATTATGTGTTTTTTTAGTGTTTTAAGTTATCCTTGGAGAATTATGGACACACTTAGGCGTAGGGAGGATAATTTGGATAAATACCTGGTACAGTGCGACAATGGTGACAAATGCAGGTGGGTTTGGCGCGCCAATGGTCTCCAGGTCGAATTCAGCAGGTTGGTGAGAGCTTGGACGTAAAATACATGCAGAAGAAACAACAATCGTTTTTGCAAAAAGAAACGAAAAACATGAATTTTGACCAAAATATGGACTTTTTGGTTATTTGGCGCTTTTTTGGATGACATCAGCATGACATCATCAGGTGGGGTCAAGGTCGGATGATGTCAGCATGACGTCATCAGATGACGTGGCGGCTTAAGAGTGGTCCACGGGGATGATGAGGTGGCGGACAGGTGGAGCAAATGGCGAACGGGGGCACTGAGGCGGAGATGACGTAGCAGTGACGCTGGCATAGCAGGTTAACGGAAACCGGAAGTGGTAAGCAGTTTGATATCGCACCGCCTTCTATACGGAAGTTGAATTGTCAGAGGGGGCTCTGATACGATGTGGGGGTGACGCGTGGCAGAGGCCTGACATCACCCTCGGACAAATATCGGAAGCTAACCTACGGACGTCGGGGCCGCTCCGATATTCATGTGGGCCGTCCGATGAAAAAGGCTAGATCCGACAGTTGACGGATCGTTGAGATGCCAGGACAATACGACAGCGGGCGGGGATTATTTTAATATTTTCTTTGAAAGGTGTGCCCGGCGGGGACTTAGGACTTTGGCAAATCCATATGGTTTTCAATGTATTTTTCACAAAAATGCGCATAGCGCCCGAACTTTGGGTAAAATGAAAAAGTGGGTTTTTTCTTATGTTTTTGCAAATGAAGCGGGTTAGGGGTGCAAATGGGGGTTTTTCACAAGGTTCTTTTACAAATGAAGGGTTTAGTGGTTTAGAAAACTTCTGAAGGGGAAAGAGGGGTAAGGTTTTGGGTTCTTAAACTAACCAGATGTCAATTTAATCCCTAATAGTGAACATATGGCTATAATGCCAAGGGGAAGGGATATTTATAGAATGCTTGGGGTTTATACACCATAGTGTTTATAATAATAGGGAAAGGGTAACATAGGGGATTTAGATAATAAGAAGTTAGGGGTTAATATGGATGGCAAAAGGTGAATGAGGAGTGATATTACTAAGTTTATATGAAGATAACTTAGCTTAGGGAGTAGATCAAAATGAAAAGAATTTTAGACAAGAAATGTGGCTTTTAAAGGAATAAGAACCAACATAAAACCTTGAATTCTTTCATGAATCTCAACTGATGAGGGGATGTTAGTAATGAATGTGAAAGGGGAAAATAGGAAGTTAGACATGCTCCTTTGCTCTGCTGCAACATGATGGAGAAGAGGACCTTCTCAATCCACTGATATTCCTTTTTAAACAGGTTATCAAACACTCAATTGAAAGGAATGACATTTCTGCAACCCCATCTGCCTACCCATCTACTTTGCCTAGCATTTTTTGTTTCTTCTTGGAGGGTGCACTTAGACTTGCAGACCCTTATTTGCCTTTTCTTTTCTTTGGCTTTTTCCTTTTGATTTTCTATCTAAGGCTACCCTTATTGCTTCCAAGGTCCCAGATTAAGCAGTTGGGAACCTTACTTCTCTACCTAAGCTACTGGTCTGCCAAGATTAAACAGTTTGGACAGACTTCTTTCTCTATTCTACAACAAAAATTGAAACATGGCATGATCCAGATTAGGTTGTTGGACCATCCATCAAAATTTAATCAACATGAAGATATATACACACATTGTCTTCTCTTGGAAATATGGGATCTTTGTATCACCAAAGTAGAGCATATTTGGAACTTTCTTTGCTAATCATGAAATATGAAACCTATTGGTATAGGTAGCTAACATGGTCAATCATCCAGTATTGGGCATCAGAAAATGGTCCAACAACCATGGATGGTTCAATCTCAACAACCGCCATTCCAGCAATCATATCAAGGACCTGAGCAACAAGTCTTTGTAAGTAATGGGCAATCACATTTCCAAAGTAGTTATCAACAACCATATTATAATGGTTATGCCCATCAACCTTGTCAAAATTTCCAGCATCAAATACATTATGCTGGTATGCAGAGACCTACTACTCACGCGATTCCATCTTATCCTGGGTATGCTTCGCCTAACCTAAATCAACAGTTGCCCTTTGTAGCAACTCTAGAATTACTAGATCTAAACCGGATGATGAATGATCCAATTTCTTATGCCCCTTGGTGGCTAGCGATTCCGCATAAACTTCCGTCAGATATTCATAAATGTAATGGAAATCTGGGTGAAGACCCGTTGAATCATGTGATGACATTTCATCTGTGGTGTTCATCAAACACCCTAAACGATGATTCAATTAGGCTTCTCCTTTTCCAGAGGACGTTAACTGGTCTGGCAGAAAAATGGTATATCGAGTTACCTAGAGCTTCATTTGACAACTTCAGTACCCTAGCCACAACCTTTTTAACCCATTTTTAGTTACCAATAAGGTACGAAACGGGAACAGAACTTCTTACCAATTTCAAACAAACAACGGCAACTCATATATCTGATCATATACATGAGTGGCGACGTCGTCGTAGAATGGTGAAAATGTATGTTCCCGATCAGCTTTTAGCTGAATGGTTTATTGTCATTATTGCCTTCCATCACAAAAGATGTGGAAAAAGGGGGAGTCGTCATGAAAGAGCAGGTTATCGCTCGTGCGCAATATTTGGACTTAATTTACACTCAATCTGGCACGCTCTATGATAAAATACCTGATGCTCCTAGACCGAAATTCCCAGTTCCTCCTCCTCCTAAATCAAACAATGACTTTCATGCCGGCGATGGCGTGATTGGCGCAACAGACACGAAATCAACAAAGGCTACATCTAAAAAGGCCCGTAAGATTTCTAGTGAAAATGAAAATGAGGAACTTCTTGCCTCGGAAGTAAATGTCGTGTCCACCGACAAGGGCAAACAACTGAAGAAACTAGGGGGCAAGAAGAAAACGAAAGGGAGAAAAAAGAAGCAGAATGAGTCATCTCCTGAAAAACCTTCTAAAAACCCTTCTGGGCAAAGGAAACCCCCTGCGACGTGTCATATATGCGATGAGGATCATTGGACGAGAGATTGTCCACATAAAGATGAAGTTAAGAAACTCTTTAAGAGTTCAAAAACCTCAGCAGTATTGACTGATCCGTTTCCAAACCCAGGAACCAAACTGGTTGCTAATCAAAATGCTTCCCAATCCCAAGTACTTATGTTGTCTATCTCAAAGCAGCAAAATGATGCTTTGACAAGGAATAAAGATTACAGGAATCCATAGCTGTCGAATAACAAGGCTATTGAACAACCTAGTAGTTCGACAACAACTTTGACCGAAGTTGTGCCACCCATCATTCCTGAACCAATGATAAAGTTGCCAAAGGGAGTGGTACACAAATCGACATTTAATCCTTGTGCAAAAGTAGCACAGAATTATAATATAGTAGAGGACCTGGCCCAATCGCCATCCGCTATGTCAAAACTTGAGGTACCGCAAAATTGCCCCTACCAAAAGAAAGCTTTATTATCAGCAATAGGTGGGATTGACCCAATCGATTCCAATCTTGTGGCCTTTGATCATAAAGGATATTACCCTCAGTTACCAGCTCAGCTAGCTTTCCTTATTCAAGTGAAAACCCTCAACAAAACTGTTCATCAAGCAATTGTTGATGAGGGGGCATCTACATGTATTATGTCGATGAGTTGCTGGAAAAATTTAGGCTCACCACCCTTGTCGCGATCGTCAACGATGTTAAAAGCATTTGATGGATGATCATACACTCCATATGGGATTTTAAGTAACTTGCAAGTTGAACTGGGGGGCAAAACAGTAGAAATTGATGTTGAAGTAATCGACGGAAACCTCGATTACAACATCCTACTGGGAAGGCCCTGGATATATGCCATGGCCGTAGTTGTTTCGACCTACTTCAGGAAGATTGCATTTCCCGTTCAAGGAAGAATTACAATCGTCGACCAACAAACATTTCTCCCCAACAGTTCATAAGTTACAGGAAGCATTCCAATGATCCATGGAAGCAATCATTCGCTTCAAAATATTGGAGTAGGCCTCCTAATAGACCCTCCCTTAATGGGTACTTTTGCCCTACCACCTCCAAGCAATTTGGCGGAAGTGGCCACAGTGGAAACCTGCAATATGAAATCTTCTATATCTAATGGATTCCGAAGATTCCTAAACATTTTGTCAGAATGGATCATCGCCATTTTAGAAATATTGTAACAATCAATTTTCTTGGCTTGGGGGGCAAACGCAAATCAACGCTCATCGAGTGTTTAGATAGATAGGTCTAAGGAATATGGCACCTCTTCAGATACTTGGTCACATGTACATTCTACAGACGAAGGAATCATTCAATCAATGATGATAGGAGAGGCACCATGGGAAGATTACCACCATTGCTCCCATCTTCCGGATTACCACGAAGATTATTCCAGCAACCTTAATCATCCATTGGTTTTTGATTTTCTATCAAATACTGTAAATACGGTGGATTTCGAGGATGGTTCTTATCTCGTGTCAACCTCGTTAAAAAATGAAACAAGGAGTCATGAGGATAGTTATTTTACTATGTCAACATCATTAAAAAATGAAACAAATCCCCTTTCAAAATCTCAAAGGCAAACCTTCATTCCAACCACCGAGTTGAATGCAATGAAGCTTGGGGGGCATGCACCTCGATTTGCGTTATTATGCTAAGGGCATGCAAACTTATCATGAGCAGTGTTATTGTAGGGTTCAAGCTCGTTAAAAAATAAACCCACCTCGAGCAATGTTACTGCAAGGTTCAAGCTCATTAAAAAATAAACCCGCATTGAGCAGTTTTAGGACATATTTAAAGCTCGTTAAAAAATAAACATAAGTCATGAGCAAATGTTTCCCCCCAGTGTTTAAGATCAATAAAAAAAATGAACCGATTTCCCGGTAAATAACCATCGTGAATGTAGTATTTCAGCCTTTAAAAGCCTTGGTCGTGTTCTCATCATCACCTCCACTTTGTATTGGCCGATCATTCACCTCCATTTGATTGTTTACCCCTTTTTGAGGAACAACTGTGAAGAGTGATCTCACTAGCCATCCTTGTAACACTGCCGTGATTGGAAAATTCCAAACCTTACCTGGAATCAGCTGCTACCCATTTTATCACTCGTTCCTCAAAAGACGAGTCTCCTTTAAGCTCTTTTCAATTGACTCGTAAAATATGAAAAGATTGCCGAGCCATTGGCCTCTCCAGCTCGTTAAAGGGACCAGAAGTGCTATCCCTCCTCTAAATTTTAATCTTTTTGGACCTGAGGGATTATTACACAAAACGATCGAGCGCTTCTTTTGTTCGGCTCGTTAAAAGTATCGAAAATTCATCCCTTCTGTATTGTTTTATACTTTTTCGGACTTAAGGGATTAGATGACGAAAAAGGAATTTTAGAGTTTCCTTTACATTCCTTTTCAGACTCTCTAAAATTGAAAAGGACCGAGTTATCTTTGTCGTTAAACTCGTTAAAATTTTAATAGCGACAAACTTGTCTATAGACGAGAACGAGTTTCACTATCGCTAGGCTCGTTAAAACATAGCGATGGGTTTGCCCGAAGGGAAAATTATAGAACAAGCATATGTTATCCTCCTCAAGCTTGACAAAAATAAAGAGGTACTGGTCAGCAATGACTGGGGAAAAATTGGGAAGAAAACTTGAAGAAACTTTGTTGGTAGCAAGTCGCCCCTGAACATGACACTTTCACTCCGCATCTGAGTCAGGTTCGATTGTTTCATCCACCGGTCACATCACCATGGTCCCATCATACCATCCACATTTTTGGGTTAATGCTACCAATCCATCGCGTCAGTGTCACCGATATGTTCAAGAGAAGTCATTCAGAGAATTCACCTATGTCTCACCCACTACAATACATTTATACTCCATTCTTTCATGACCGCCACCCTGAACCTTATATCACCAGATCGTTTTCACCTCCATTAAAATCATTTGCTCCGTTGCGTGTCATTGATGTGGGATTCATTAAGGCCCTCCTATGATGGATTGCTTCTTGTCGACATTAGCTCATTATCCAAGAAGTCGATCTAGGAACACCCCATTCAATACTTTGAAGCTTGCATGCCTCAATGGCAAGTTTCTCACTTCTGGCGACATGTTTACATTAATGGCCTTCAACCGAAAGATTTTGCGTGGTGTTTTACGCCAAGTCCTTTATTCACACCACGTGAATTTTACTGTAGTACCTTGAGGGTCATTATCATTATCGGTGATTCCTCTCGCGCCTGTTAACAGCTTACATCATTGGCTGCTAATCAGGCAATGTCTTTCTATGTTCGACCCCAGAACATCTCTCACATGGATCGACTTGTACTTCGAGTGAAGATCGAACGAGATTGAAGACCCTGGATCTAGTTTCATCCATCCGGGCTCCGATATATATTCAGGGAAATAAAGACATCAAATGTACATCATTGCTGCACAGATAATCATCCAATCAAAGGGATGATGGCTCTACCAGAATCATCAGTCTACACTCAGACGACTGTCTGTCCTATGTACATGAAAATGAATTTATAAAGTTGAGCATGGGAATGCCCGCCTCAGCTAGATCATGAAAATATTATGAAGATAATGTATTGTATTGTATCTTATTACAGGTCTCCTCCCAGCTTGAAAGAACTTTGTATCCTCATAATAGAGCATTTCACCCGACATCAAAAGATTAATGACCTCATGCTTTAGGGGGAAACTATTATAGACATTTTTGGGCACTACAACCCCAACCATGAAATTTCCATAAACCAAGGGCTCCTAAGTCCCTAAAAGTGTTGTTCTAACCCCTAAAGGAACAAGGTCAACTGATTACAGCTTCTCCCAGAAGTTCTCCATGAAAAACTGCTCAGAACTGGTCAAAACTGGATCATTTCACTTTCTCCATGGCCAGGGTGCGATGCATCGCACCTTGTACACATGGGAAGTGCGTTGCATTTCAAAAAGCCCTTCTGTGTGATGGATGGGAAAAGACAAGTGGAGGAGACAGTTTGCGAGGTGGATGATCATGGAATCTTCAAGAAACTTCTCCTGGGACACTTGCCTCTCAGAATCGTCCAAGAATGAGTAAGAGATCAATGAGATCTCCAAGTGGCATCAAGAACTATCAGAGAGAAGACACTAATAAAAAACCCAGAGCCGAATCACACCTCTGCAAATATCTATATATAGATCTCTCATCCCAGATATGCAGAGGTTGGAGGCTAGAATTTTGCATATTGTAAGGAATTGTTGTTGGTTTCTTGAGACAAAAATCAGATTGTTGGGTGATCTAAGCTTTGTATGAGGTGAAGAGGGGCTTCCTTGCTGAGAGGTTGATGCTGGGTCAGAACAACTAGTTGTAACTCCTCTTGGCTCTTTCTTGTTTATCAATAAAAGTTATTCAAGTTTTCCTCCATGCTCTTGTGTCATTGATATTTGCTACATTTGTATGGTCAATTTACATCTGATCCTAGATTGTTTATGATTATAGATCCATGTATTTGTATAGTGCTATGCTACTGTGATCTTACAGGTACTTTTTGAAGCTGGGTGTGCAAGGGAACAAGTAGCGAAAGACTATCAAGGAAGAGAGGAATCAAACCAGGAGATTAGCGCAAGACAGAGGTTGGTCTTTCTGTTCCTCTCTATCTATAATTCATAAAGGAAAAATGAAATTAACTTTACTCTGTTTGTTTCTAAGGCAGTTGTCACACCTTAGTGGGATAGAACAGTTCTATATAGAAACTTTTCCCTGTAACACTGTTGACCCCATGTTCATTAAATAACCTAATGTTGTTACTCGATCATCAATACTCCCAGCAAAGTCAACATTGGAATATCCACCAAGTACAAAATTTTTAGTCTTTGTGTAAAGAAGACCAAAATCTTTTGTTCCTTGGATATATCGAAGAACTCTTTTGGCTGCATTCCAGTGGCTGTCTCATGGTTCCTGCATAAATCGTGAAAGAATACTGACTGCATACGATAGATCATGATGAGTATTTGTTAAATAAATCAAGCTGCCAATCAACTGTTTGTAAGTTGTACTGTCCACCTTTTCCCCCCCTTCAAATTTTGAAAGTTTCAAGTTTTTCTCCATGGGGGTGAGAACGGGCTTGCAATATTGCATGCCAAATCGCTGAAGAACCTCTACTGCATACTTACTCTGAGAAATGAAAATATGATGTGGACGTTGGAAGACTTCAACTCTAAGATAGTAGTGAAGTAATCCCAAATCTGTCATCTTAAAACCTGCATGTAACTCCTTTTTCTCCTGTGCAATATGATCACCATGGTTTCCAGTAATGATCAAATCATCTACATAAATAACAAGAATGACCAGATGTTTTCACTATTGTCGCACATACAAAGTATCATCAGATTCACTTCGTTGAAAACCAACTTTCTTAAGGTATTCATCCATCTTTGCATACCAAGCCCGGGGAGCTTGTTTTAATCCATATAAAGCCTTGATCAATTTGCAGACTTTATGTTCTTGTCCTTCAATTTCAAAACCTGGCGGTCGGGTCATATATACTTACTCCTGTAAATATCCATTGAGAAAAGCACTTTTCACATCTATTTGATGAACTTTCCATCCTTTCTGAGCGGCCAATGCAAGTGTTAATTGGATGGTGTTCCATTTAGCTGTAGGAGCAAAAGTTTCCTCATAATCAATGCCTTCCTGCTGCGCAAAACCTTTTGCGACAAGTCATGCTTTATACTTTTCAAGTTCTCCCTTCTGATTATACTTAATTCTGTAAACCCATTTTCATCCTATGGGTTTAACATTTGCTAGACAATCAACAAGTTTCCAAGTGTTGTTATCAATTACTGCTTGATATTCTTCAACCATAACATGTTGCCATTCTTTATGTTTTACTGCTTCTTTGTATGTGGAAGGTTTAGTAAAATCATTTTCTATCAAGGCAAAATTGCCTTCACTTCTATGTGCCCTTTTGATGACTGTTTTATTCTGTTCATCAGGCTTTATATCTTTCAAAAGTTGAACTGCCCATTTCGGAAGTTGGTGCTCACTTGTTTGTGCTTCTGTAAAGTCTCCATCATTGTAAAGAGGATTAATATAAAATGATGTTTGTCGTTCAGGTGAAGAATGTGGAGAATCACTGTCAGAAGAACTGCTGCTACTTGGAGATGCGGATGAACTGCTTGAAGACCCTGATGATGTTGTTGATGTAGATGGACTCGATGACTCATCTTCAGAGGAAGGAAAATCAAGTTCATACCAATTTGGTGAAGTTGGTTGACTTTGCATTTTTCCATTTCTTTTACTTCCCTTAGTTTCTAACTTTTGAAGAAGATTTTCAATTTCTTCAGCACTCTTACTTTCAGTTTCATAAAAAATGACATCCCTGCTTACAATAAATTTCCCATTGGTCAAAAGACGATACCCTTTCTTCTCATCAGAATAGCCAATCATTGTGCATTTTAAACTTCTTGAGTCAAGCTTAGTTCGTTTTTCTTTCGGAACTATGGCATAACACACTGACCGAAAAACTCTAAGATGTTTAACTCGAGGTTTGAAACCAAACCAAGCTTCATAAGGTGTAATTCTATCTAAAGAAGCAGTTGGAGATCTGTTTCTTAAGTAGACAGCTGTATGTATTGCTTCTACCCAATATGTTGGACTTAACCTCTTGAAAGTTAACATGGATCTTGCCATTCCTAACAAGGTGTGATTCATTCTTTCGACTACTCCATTTTGCTGTGGAGTGTAAACATTAGTAAGATGTTGTCTTATGCCATTTTCACTGCAAGAAGTTTTGAATTCATTTGAAGTGAATTCTCCCCCATTATCTATCCTGAGAGTACCTATCTTTTCTTTGACTTCATTTTCAACAAGTTGGCGAAAAATTTTAAATTTATCAAATGCTTCTGACTTGTTCTTCAAAAATTAAACCCAAGTCATTCTGCTGAAATCATCAATGAATAATAAGAAATATTTGCATCCACCAAAGGAAGTTTGTAGTGGTCCACAAACATCACTGTGAACTAGTTGTAGCCGCATGTTTGCACACCATGAACTTGTTGGAAAACTTTCTCGACTTTGTTTGCCATAAATGCAAGCTTCACGTTTTGCATTTTCCCTTTTGAATGTGGGAAGTCCTTTAACCATTCCTTGTTTCTGCAATTGAGAAAGAATCTTAAAATTCAAATGTCCATATCTTACATGCCATAGTCTTATAGGTGAAATACCTGTAGTCACTGCCCCTGCAAAATTAGAATGCCTTGGAATAACTGTCCCTTTCATTTGTAACAGTTTTCCATCTTCATAACCTGCCATGACTATTTTCAAGTTCTGTTTGACTGAATTAATCTTGACTAAACCATCTTCCATAATCACTTGATGTCCTGCTTGTCGATTCGTGACTAAAGAGAGCAAATTTATCTTAAAACTCGGTACATACCATACATTGGAAATAATTTTTTTTCCAATGCCAGGGGGGGATACTTTAACTGCTCCTTTTCCATAAGGATTATGTTTTGTATCATCAGCAAGAAAAATGGAATTAAATTGGCAATCTTGAAAATTCCAAAAAAAATCACGTCGACAAGTCATGTGCTGAGTTTCCCCAGAATGCAAGATCCAGGCATCTTCATAGTCACTTCTAAGATGGGATGAAAGTTGTGATGCTGGTGAGGAAGTAAAAACATATTCTGAGTTATCATCATCTTGATCATTTGCAAATTGCACTGAATGTTGTTGAAACTTGGGAATTTTATTAAGTGAATTTCGGCAATCTTCAGCATAATGGCCAACTTTGTTACATCTCCGACACACAACTTGACTTAAGTCTCTTCCTCTTCCTGAATATTGTCCTATGCCTCTGCTTTGACTTCTATTTTGCGATTGTCCTCTACCTTGATTATTATATCCTTGTCCTTGAAAATTGCCTCTTCCTTGGTTGTTTCCTCTACCTTGAAAATTATTTCTTCCTCCTCTGTTAAAATTGTTTCCTTTGCTTTGGCTTCGACCTCGATTATGTGCTGCTTGATTTTGATTCCCTCTGCCTATGCCTCAAGAACTGTCTGTTGATGATTTACTACTGCTGGCCTCTATGAGAAAAACATCTTCACCAACTTTCTTCTTCTTCCCAAAAGTTTTATCATGTTGAGTCAACATTTCACAGAGTTCATCAAACTTTAGTTTCTCTAATTTCCCAGTTACCTATAGAGTCTCCAAAAAATGTGTATAGGAAGAAGGAAGTCCAACAATTACAATTGTGACCATAAAGCTATCATCAATTGCGGGAAAACCAGCATTAATAATTTCTTGCCTAATATTCTTAAGTCTTGAGATATATTCAAGAACATCACCGCCTTCAGCTAATTTTTGTTGCAACAATTTTAATTGTAGATCGACTTTCTTTGATTTAGGATGAGTATCAAAGAGGTCTTTAAAATTTTTCAAGGTAGACCATGCATCTATATAATTTTCTATATGGACATACATTTCATCATTCACAGAAGATTTAATAAGAGCTAAGGCTTTAGCATTCTTGATTTCCTATTTTGCTAGTGCAGCTGTATCTGTGGGTTTATTTGGCTTAACATCTCCATCACATATTCCCTGCCATAATTCATTGTAAATGAGAGTGCTTTCGATGATACGATGCCATGTTTTATAAGATTTTGTGCCTTCAAGTTTGTCGGAATCAGAAAACAAATTAATCAACTTAGACATTTTAGCGTTGCAGCCTCACACCAAGAATCAGAACAGAAATGACAAGATACTCAACACAACACACCACGCAAAAAAAACACGATGTATCGGGGCTTGGCCTTGACCCTCGAATAGTCGTCAAAACAGGAGAAAATTGATTGAGCTTTGCACTTGGCTCTAGTCAATTTCTTAAATTTTTACAAGGCAACTTTCAAAATTTGACTTTTTACAATGGTGCTTTTGCACAATATGGTAAAAAAGAAATTACCCCCCCTCAAAGTAAAACTACTTTGAGTTACAATGCCACACTTATCTCTCCCAAAACAAAATACAAATAAAGTCTCCTTATTACTCCAAAATTTTCAATCCCTAACATTTACAAATATCCCTTACACCACCTCACACCTTATTTCTCCAAATAGTAAATTCCTGATATCTCCATATTAAAAATAATAGAAACTCCCTTATTTCTCCAAGTGCCAAACAAATAAAACTTTTTGTTATCTCTCCAAATTACAAAATCCACAACTGGCTTACGATGATTTCATATGTGTTAGTCCATGTGGAAATCTCAATCTAATTCTTTCCCTTAAACTCACAGCACTGTGCATCGACCTTTCCAGCGTAATTCTACTTATATAATTAAAATGCACAATTAACATCCCAAAACATTCAACCACAGGTTTCCTTACCTCATGGTTTTACAGTGCCCTAGCTTTACGTTCAATAACTTTGCCAGACTCGTTCTTTCTCTGCAATTCCAATTGATAATTTGTTGTCTAATAGACTCTCTCCATTTAATGTACACCCCATCAACGAAGGTCTGTTGGTCAATTGATTTAGTTCTACATTAATTCATGTTGCAGTGCTCGATCTTCCAATCGATTGATCCATCCTGCAATTTAGAAACATTCAAACATGAAACACAGCCCTTTAATTTCACAACGCTGGGTTTGACATTGCCACGATTCAAGTTTTATAATAAGTCGATATTGATTTAGTCAGAGCCAACGTCCAATTAATTATGTCCATAGTTCTGCCCAGAACATGCTTTCAGTAATCTATTACACCTGTGGCTTCAAAACACTAAACGAAGAGCAATTACTGCCATCGATTTCATTCAATAGAACTGGTTCAACAATTTAACGCATCCCATAATCGAAATTCATTAATTTGTGCCTTTGAAATCTTCATATTAGTGCTATGCGTATTCAAACAACAATGTTTTTAATTACAACACAAACTCATCATTAATAGCAGTTCAATTAATTTTCACCAAAATGTATGCCTTCATGAATTTGACTTTCCAACTTGATATGCCGGAGCCACTCATTTGCCACGCTGTTCAAACTATGTCAATGCTATATGAAACATAACAATTTTAAATTGAATTCCAACAGAGTTTTAAAACATAGCTCTGCGCCCTCCTACATTCAACTTACAATTTGAATTGGTTTTCAATAGCCTAAAAAAAAATTGATTTTCAGATTTGAAAAATCTAAAATCAATAAAATTTCTTCTCTTTTGAACAAAATTTTGACAAATTTCATACCAATTATTCGCTGAGAAATTCAATGGAGTTTTGCACAAACTTATAGGGCTGAAATCTCCTCTTCACATCCATTGCAGCATTACTGGAGCTCTGATACCACAATAATGGCTTAAGTGTCGTCAGACACATAATTTTATTAATCAGAAAAAAATAATTACATAATTGATTTTGCAAGAGTTTACACCCGAACAACACAAACACTCTTGCAATGAGCTATTTATAAGCTCCATGTCCTAACTACCTCTAATTATGGATCACTTATTAAATAACAAGTGTCCATTTACAATAAATGCTATAAAAACCAACTAGCTAACAAATCTCCTAAAATAGAGCCTAAGATACGACACATTGGGAGAGTCATATCTAGTTACAACAATATGCTAATTCTAAAAGTCTCCATTAAATAATTAAACATTCTAGAATAATAATTATTAATTTCATATCTTAAATTAATAATTATTTTATTCTAATTTTGTAACCTATGATAAAATTGTATTTTTGGATCATCTAACAAAGGGAGTTAGACTAGAATAAGATTCTCTTGTCAAAGTTATGTGGGTAGAGGCGTTTGCGCCACTCACCTTTGTCTATTTCGGTAGGCATCGCCGAAGAAGTGTTTTGTTTGCATTGCAGATAGAACAACCTTTGGTAACCTGAAAGAGGTAAACCTTTCCCGATGAAACAAATGTTTTGTCGGTAGGTTGAGAGGTGACCTTGAAACTCTATTTTATACCTGGGGGCATGTGAACCTTTTGGCATGCAACTGAAGAGTGACCATTTATTTTTTTAAATTTGTAGGTCCTCTAACCCTTTAAATTCATAGGATTGGTCGTTTCCTAACTTGCATAAAGAAAGGATGTGGGGCAAAGCTTTGAAAATTTTCCGTTTTTATATATGAGACATTCTTATTATACGACTGGATTAATCGAGCAGTTTTAACGCGGTCTTCATGCTTGTTAAAAAATAAACATAAACAATGAGCAAATGTTTCCCCCAGCATTTAAGCTCAATAAAGAATGAACCAATTCCCGGTAAATAATCATCGTGAATGTAGTACTTCAGCCTTTAAAGCCTTGGTTGTGTTCCCATCATCACCTCCACTCTGTATTGGCCGATCATTCACCTCCATTTGATTGTTTACCCCTTTTGAGGAACAACTGTGAAGAGTGATCCTATTAGCCATCCTTGTAACACTGTTGTGATTGGAAAATTCCAAATCTTACCTGGAATCAGCTACTACCCAATTTTATCACTCGTTCCTCAAAGCCGTGTCTCCTTTAATCTCTTTTCAACTGACTCGTAAAATATGAAAAGATTGTCGAGCCATTGGCCTCTCCAGCTCGTTAAAGGGACCGGAAGTGCTATCCCTCCTTTAGATTTTAATATTTTTGGAACTGAGGGATTATTACATAAAAAGATCGAGCACTTGTTTTGTTCGGCTCGTTAAAAAGTATCGAAAATTCATCCCTTCTGTATTGTTTTATACTTTTTCGGACCTAAGGGATTAGATGATGAAAAAGGATTTTTGGAGTTTCCTTTACGTCCCTTTTCAGACTCTCTCAAATTGAAAAGGGTCGAGTTATCTTTGTCGTTAAACTCGTTAAAACTTAATAGTGACAAACTTGTCCGTAGCATACAAGAACGAGTTTCACTATCGCTAAGCTCGTTAAAACATAGCGATGGCTTTGCCCGAAGGGAAAATTATAAAACAAGCATATGTTATCCTCCTCAAGCTTGACAAAAATAAATAGACACTGGTCAGCAATGACTGGGGAAAAATTGGGAAGAAAACTTGAAGAAACTTTGTTGGTAGCAAGTTGCTCTTGAACATGACACTTTCACTCCGCATCCAAGTCGGGTTGGGTTGTTTCATTCACCGGTCACATCACCATGGTCCCATCACACCATCCACATTTGGGGTTAATGCTACCAATCCATCACCTCAGTGTCACCGATATGTTCAAGAGAAGTCACTCAGAGAATTCACCTGTGTCTCACCCGCTGCAATACATTTACGCTCCATTCTGTCATGATCGCCACCCTGAACCTTATATCACTAGATCATTTTCACCTCCATTAAAATCGTTTGCTCCATTCCGTGTCATTGACGTGGGATTCATTAAGGCCCTCCTATGATGGATCACTTCTTGTCGACATCATCTCATTATCCAAGAAGTTGATCTAGGAACACCCCTTTCAGTACTTTGAAGCTTGCATGCCTTAATGGCAAGTTTCTCACTTCCGACGATAGGTTTACATGAATGGCCTTCGACCGAAATATTTTGCGTGGTGTTCGACGCAAAGTCCTTTATTCACACCACGTGAATTGTACTACAGTACCTTGAGGGTCATTACCATTATAGGTGATTCCTTTCGCGCCTGTTAACTGCTTACATCATTGGCTAGTAATCAGGCGATGTCTTTCCATGTTCGACTCCAACACATCTATCACATGGATCGACTTGTGCTTTGAGTGAAGATCAAACGAGATTGAAGACCACGGATCTAGTTTCACCCATCCGGGATGTGATATATATTCAGGAAAATAAAGACATCAAATGTACATCATTTCTGCCTAGATAATCATCCAATCAAAGGGATGATGGCTCTACCAGAATCATCAGTCTACACTCAGACGATTGTCTGTCCTATGTACATGAAAATGAATTTATAAAGCTGACCATGGGAATGCATGCCTCAGCTAGGTCATGAAAATATTATGAAGATAATTTATGTATTGTATCTTATTACAGGTCTCCTCCCAGCTTGAAATAACTTCAGATCCTCATGATAAAGCATTTCACCTGAAATCAAAAATATTAACGACCTCATGCTTTAGGGGGCAACTGTTATAGACATTTTTGGGAACTGCAACCCCAAGCATAAAATGTCCATAAACCAAGGGCTCCTAAGTCCCTAAAAGTTTTGTTCCAACCCCTAAAGGAACAAGGTCAACTGATTACAGCTTCTCCCAGAAGTTCTCCATGAAAAACCACACATAACTGGTCAAAACAAGATCATTTCACCTGCTCCATAGGCAAAGTGCGTTGCATCTCACCTAAGTACACTTTGTGGATGCGTTGCATCTCACCTAAGTACACTCCGTGGGTGCGTTGCATTTCAAAAATCCCTTCTATGGGGTGCAATGGGCGAGAAGAGACAAACGACAGTGTCAATCCGCGAGGTGGAGAAGCATGGAATCTTCCAGAAACTTCTCCTGTGACACTTGCCATTTTGAATTCGACCAAGGATGAGTAAGAGATCATCTCCAAGTGGAAGCAAGAACTATCAGAGGGAAGACACTAATCAAATCACAAGCTAACTCATCTCCCTTATAGATATCTATATATGGATCCCTCATCCCAGAGATCCAGAGGCTGGAATTTTGCATCTTGTAAGGAATTGATGTTTGTTTCTTGAGGAAACCTCATAGTGTTGGGTGAACTAAGCTTTGCATGAGGCGAAGAAGGGCTTACTTGCTGAGAGGATGATGCTGGGTCAGAACAACTGGTTGTAACTCTCTTGGCTCTTTCTTGATTATCAATAAAGCTATTCAAATTTTCCTCCATACTCTTGTGTCATTTATGTTTCATGCATTTGTATGGTCAATTTACATCTGATCCTAGATTGTTTATGATAATAGATCCATGTTCTTGTATAGTGTTATGCTACTTTGATTCTACAGGGACTCTGTGAAGCTGGGTGTATCAGGAAGCAAGTAGCAAAGGACTATTAGAAGAGAGAGGAATCGAACTAGGAACCAAGTGCAAGACAGAGGTTGGTCTCCTTTATTCTTCTCTCATCTATATTTCATAAAGGAAAATGAAAGTAGCTTTACTTTTTTTGTTTCTAAGGTAGCTACCACACCTTAGTGGGATTAGCAGTTCTGCATAGACACTTTTCCCTATAACAAAGACTTGAAGATGATCAGAATGAATAATTTCCTCCTCTTTATATAAGCATTAGTATTCATGATATGACCTTAAATAATGCTATGTTGGATTCGGGGGCCTCTCATAACCTCATGCCCAAGCTAATCATGGAAAGGTTAGGATTACAGGTAACAAGACCATTTAAATATTTATTCTCCTATGACTCAAAAAGCGTTCAATGCATTGGTTTAATTAAAGATGTTTTTGTGGGTCTAACACAAATTCCAGCAAAAACAATTGTCATGGACATTATTGTAGCTAACATTCCACCCAAGTTTGGGATGCTGTTGTCAAGATCGTGGGTAGTGAAAATCAATGGCACAATGCAGATGGACATTACCTATGCTACTATCCCTGTTTTTGGTGAGCAAAGGAGATTGTATTGGGAGACCAGAATGGCTTATATGGTATGCAGCAAGGACAAACCTCAAATTTTTCCCATTTATTCATTTGATACTGGACTTGGATCAGCCATACCTTTCAATGAGTCAGTTGATGGTGAATCTAAGGAGATGCTTTCAGAGAATCAACAACTAGGAAATCAACAAGAAGATGAAAAAGAGACAATGAGCTAGTAGTGATTGTACTTTGATGGATCAACAGGAAGAGAAGGGGCGGGAGCTATAATTTGGATCACAAGTCCAAATGATGACAGTAAGTTTTACTCCTACAAATTAAACTTTTATTGCACTTGTTATCACCCTAAAATTTTCGTTTCTAAGTTTTGGAAAGTTTGCCTTGTTTCTAGTCATAGTCTTATAGGTTTTGAGTCATCTCATCTCAATAGGTGTCATTCTCTTCTCCAAATCAAAAAGTTTCACAGCCTCATTCCATGTCCTAGAAGGCTCACCATGTGTTTTGACATCACTAATATTCCAAAGAATTGGTGTTAGTATTGGTCTAGTCTTTCCATGGTCGCTTTAGTGTCTAAGATTTAGAAAAGAGTCTTGTTGGTATGGTCAAATAGGGTCAACACTTCGTTCTTGCCCATCACTGCTCCCACATCACCTAAAATTCCATGTGTCAAACTTTTGTCAAGGTTTTCATAGTGAAAAACTCACTCTAGCTATTTTCATCGTGCAAAACCTAGAATTTGCACTAGTTGCACTATGAAATTAGGGATTCTGAACTAGGAGTTTTCGTAGCGTGCTATGAAACCCCTAAAGCAACCTGTAAAAATATTTGTTTTCTCCTTTTACTAGTCAACTTCGAGAAGGTCTCCTGAGCAACTGAGAACTGAATTTCAAAAACTGAAAGAGGCTTTGCTTTATAACATACTAAAATACAAAAAATTCTTTCAGTTTCTTCAAATTCTTTCTGAGGTGGGAGGAATTTATGGTTAAATTTGCACCAAATAACTACTATAGGTGCATTTTTTCACAAACCAGAATTTTCCAGTTTGCACCTGATATTCAAAGATAGTTTTTGGTCACAGGAAAAGGTATTTTGGAATTTTGAAGGAGGTTTTTCTTCATCAACTCTCCAGATATAAAAACCTATCTCTCTTTCTTCATAAGTGTTTTCAGTTGGGATATACTAATATTTCTTTGAAACCCTAATTTCAGAGAACGAATTTTCCCTGTTTTTTACGTGTTTTTCAAGGACAAATTCTGAATAGCTGGAGAAGTGTTTTAAAAAACCAGGAAAAATTTTTGTTCTAGAAAACATGAACTACAAAAAAATCCTTCAGTTTTGTAAAATGTGTCATGGATGAGGAGATAAAGGCTCTGTCTCGAGTGCCAACTTTTAAGGATGCTAAACCTAAAAATAGGGAAACATGTTCCCTAATTTCTAGGGTTTGTCATCAGCAGTCAGGTGATAACGTGGGAGGCTTCATCAAATTTGACTTCATGAGGTTATAGTTGTAAAATAATGCATTTAATGTTTATTTGAGGTGGTTTAGTCATAATAAGGAGTTACACTCCTAGTTGTATTAGGTCACTAGGACTGCTAGTTAACAACTAGTTACACTCCTATAATGAACTCTATATATTGGATAAAATATAATGTAATAAGGGTTGGAAAAGGTTATAGAAAAAGACTACTTTTGTCAATGTTGTGCAGGGACTGATATATACAGAAGCAGTTGTACTTTTTTGAAGTTAAGATTCTTAGTGTACTTTAGTGAGCTTTATATTTTATCTTTGATATGTTTTACTTCCATAGTCTTAATGCTTATTACTCAGAATTCATGGAAGAACATGCTCTGACTTCCTTTAAGTGTTAAACTATGGTGAATTGAGTTCTTGGGTCCTATCTTTGGATGTTTTTCTTCAATGTTTTAATACTTATTACTCAGAATTCATGGTGACTCATGCTCTGACTTCCTTTAGGTATTAAACTTTGATCAATCACTTTAATTTCTTTCCTTTTGAATACCTTGATGTATCATTACTTAGAATTCATGCCCACATGCTATGAATCCTATGAACTTCAAGTTATTGAGACTTTCCTGAATGTGCCACTCTTTCATTGAAGTATATACAAGCCTCAGTTTTATAAGAAGAGCTATTTGTTATCCTTATCTCTGTCACTGACTCCATTACCCAATGGTAGCAAGTCTCCATCTTTCAACCTATAAACATATAAAATCACAAACCATAGAGTTAGCCATCTATCCATATATTAAATCAATATCATTAACCCTTTGAGAGAGCCCTTTCAGGTTGAGGAGGCTAAGCCTCAGCCAAAAGTTAGTTTGAATGAGTTACTCAAGGTCCACCTGATCAACAGCCTATCAGGGGTTGATTTTGTGATAACATTTTGGTGCATCTACCGAGAGCCTGAAGTCTATTCATTCCCAAAATCAAGAAGCTGAACTTCTGAGGATAGCAGGAGCTCAGACATCTTTTTAAGGCCGCAAAACTACCTTGGCGACTCCACACATCAAATAACTAATTGGAAGGTGACTCCACTGCTAGAAGATCAGTAGCTTGATGAAGTTTCAAAATGAGTTATATTGCAAGAATGAATGCCAGGTATGCCCCTATGAATCGGTCTCATATACCTGGTTTTCAAAATCCTATGCCAAAGGTTGATTAGTTAGATGATCTTCCAATATTGAAAGATGAAAAGAAAGACAATGCTGCTCTTCATTTGGTTAGGTTCCATATGCATGTACGAAGTCTTAAGGTTTAGTTCCCTGAAGATTGTCTCATGAGGATGTTTATGACCACTTTAGAAGGAAAAGCATGGTCTTGGTATAAAATCTTGGAAAATGGTTCATTATATTCTCTTGTTGATTTCCATGATGTATTCTGTAACATGTATAAAGAGTGTCATCCCTCCTTATTGCTGGTCAAAGATTGTTGTAAACATTCTACAATTTTTATTCAATATTTGAAGGATTGTTATGATGATGATAAGTTTATGGATGAATAAATTTTAGAGGCTCTTCATAACAATACATTTCAACAACAAGAAGAAAGTATAACATCCCATGAAATGTAGCATGAAAATCAGTAGGGCTTTACTTATGAAAATCATATTACATCCTCCGAGATTGATGTAGAGATGTAGCAAACTTGCCAGTCTTTTGATCATAAAGAGTATGAAAATGATTACAAACACCAAGAAGAAATGTTGGAAGAAATTTTTTATAACCCTCAGGTAGAGGAAAAGGTTGTTCATTTTTGTAATTCCTTGCAATATCTTACATCAAAGAATGATCATAATAATGAGGAAAATTACATTGTTTGTGGCAATCATTCAGAAAAGTAGTTGGATAGCGTATCAAGTAAATGTTGTGTAGCTGAGGATCAATTGTTTGAAGATATAGAATGTTATGAGAATCATCAAACTAACCATGTGTTTTTTGACCCTATAGTTGTCTACATGGAAAAGATTTACTGTTCAGGCTTCCAGTAATATTTTCATCTTGAAGAACAGTTACACGTCATGCTGCCTTGGTTATTTCAGTATCTAGTTTATTTTTACTTCAAGCATAGTCAAAAGATTCAAGTGTCAGATCAGATCAACGACTGGATTCATTGGAAGTTTCATGTTCCTTATGCTACAAGTGGAGATTTCAGCTGACAGGGTAGGTAGGAATGTGAAAATAAGCTTAGGGTAGGTTGATTAAGCATCTGTTTCGGTAGGCGCAGTATTGAATTCTTCCTTCAAAAATCATTAAAGGTTTGAGGAGCAAATTGGGGAGAAGTTCAAAGTTTTATTATAAAAGATGGACAGCGGCACTGGAGCTACAAGTTCTTAGTATACCACAAGGGCACACTATCCCTAGTGGAGCCACTATTATCACCCTAAAATTTTTGTTTCTAAGTTTTGCAAAGTTTGCCTTGTTTCTAGTCATATTCTTATAGGTTTTGAGTCATCTCATCTCAATAGCTGTTATTCTCTTTTCCAAATAAAAAATTCACAGCTTCATTCCATGTCCTAAAAGCCTCGCCATGTGTTTTGACATCACTAATATTCCAAAGGATTGGTGTTAGTCTTGGTCTAGTCTTTCCATCGTCGCTTTAGTGTCTAATATTTAGAAAAGAGTCTTGTTGGTTTGGTCAAATAGCGTAAACACTCCGTTCTTGTCCATCATTGGTCCCACATCACCTAAAATTCCATGTGTCAAACTTGTGTCAAGGTTTTCATAGTGCAAAACTCACTCTAGGTGTTTTCGTAGTGCAAAACCAAGAATTTCCACTGCCTACACTACGAAATCATGGATTCTAAACTAGGATTTTTCGTAGTGCGCTATGAAATCCTTGAAGCAACCTGTAAAAATATTTGCTTTCTGGTTTTACTAGTCAACTTCCAGAAGGTCTCTTGACAACTGAGAACTCAATTTCAAAAACTGAAAGAGGATTTTCTTCCTAACATACTAAACTACAAAAAATTATTTCAGTTTATTCAAATTCGTTTTGAGGTGGGAGGAATTTATGGTTAAACTTGCGCTACAAAACTGTTGTAGGTGCAGTTTTTCACAAACCAGAATTTTCCAGTTTGTGGTCACAAGAAAAGGTATCTTGGAATTTTGAAGGAGGTTTTTCTTCATAAACTCTCCAGATACAATAACCTATCTTACTTTCTTCATAAGTGTTTTCAATAGGGATATACTAAGCTTTATTTGAAACCCTAATTTCAGAGAACATATTTTTCTTGTTTTGCACGTGTTTTTCAAGGACAGATTCTGAACAACTGGAGAAGTGTTTTAAAAAACTAGGAGAGGTTTTTCTTCTAGACAACATGAAATACAAAAATTTCCTTCAGTTTTGTAAAACGTTTCATGGATGAAGAGATAAAGGCTCTGTCCCACGTGCCAACTTTCAAGTATCCTAAACCTAAAACAGGGAAACATGTTCCCTAATTTCTAGGGTTTGTCATCAGCATGTTAGAGTCGGTCTAGTTATCCCTCCATCAGAGATCAAAACTCTTTTGCATTTCATGATTAGGTGTCCCATCAGTTTTTGATCAGTCACATTTCTTTAGGCATGCCATAACTCTGATGGAGTGGGTTGTGTCACTCATTCCCCTCATGCTTGGCACTGCTGGTTCAGGTCTGTTTATTAAAATAAGTCTTCAAAGGTCATTTACAATCATGTCTTAAATTCTGAGGTCTTAGGTCTAGGGTTGAGTCAATTTTGACTTGAAAAGTCTTTGAAGACCAGCAGGCCAGAGGGAATTTCTTTGATAGATCATCACTTCAATAATTTTCATCATTGTACAGTTGAATTAGGACTTCTCTTCAAAACTCTATTTTGAAGATAGGTCGCCATCTCATTTTTGAAAAAATTGTCAAAATTTTCAGTTCTTCAATTGTTCAAGTGCAGCCTTGGTCTCCTTTGCCAGAGCATATCAAAGCTATCCCTACAAAAAATTATCAGAGAAAATCATTATTTCAACCAATTTTAAAGGGGAAACCAAAAAGGTCAGAGCCTATTAATTTTGAAAAAGTGTCAACAACCAAATATAAGAAAATGGGTTTTGGGTTAAGAAAAAATAAAAAAGGAATCTATATGAAGAAATTTCTCCTCATTTGCAACCCATTCCACATTCCAAGAGAAAAGAGCATTGTTCTTAGTCGATTTTGTGAGTTTGTGAGCAAATCGGGCTGTTTCCAGGGCGCGCTATGCATCAGGTTGGGCGTGCAATGCACCAGTGGCGCGCTATGCATCAAGCGACAAATTCCAGTGTTATTTTACATGGGTGAGGTGCATCAGGAGCGCGCAACGCGTTGGGTGAGGCACGCGGCACATTGAAGTTTATGCCCAGAACTTTGCCCAAAACACACTCAAACGCCTCTTCTCACGCATCAAATCACAGGTAGGCTTTTATCCACGGCTCATTCTTGGTTTTGAAAGGTTTATGTAAAGAAAATTATGCTATATTTGCCATGAAAAACCAAGTGTAAAAACCCTCCTTTAGTTTGCTGTAAGGATTTAAATGCCAAGATTGCTGTAGGGTTTTCAAAAATAAATGTTGCCAAGGTTTTCCTATTTCCTTTGTTTCCTACCCCCTATATTCACCAATATTTTCCCCAATAATTCCTCATAAAGCCCTACATTATCCTCCCTCAAATCCTAACCCCTCCCTTCTACTACAAACATATTTTCCCTACCCTACCTCATCCCAAACCCTAAAACTTCAAGATTTCCATGCCCCTTCCCTTCCCTAGATTCCTTGTTTTATTTCCATTGTCCCCATTTCCCTAATGTTTCCCCTTTCCTAACAATTCCCTTGTATATTTGTGTCCCCTTGGTTACAGCATTTTGAGAAAAACAAAAAGTCTACAATCAATTTTGCACACACTTGTATATCAGCATATATATATATATATATATATATATATATATATATATATATATATATATATATATATATATATATATATATATATATATATATATATATATTCGAGCTACCTTGTTTTTAAAGAACATGTCAGAGACCGAGTCAGCTTATGAGCAGGATTATGATAGTGATTCTACACCAGAGGTAAATGTGCCAAGGAGGTATCACAAAGGTGGCAAAGGTGGTCGGCATGTCAGGGAGGAGCCTAATTCTTTGGCTTAATTGCAAGCTTGTCCACTTGCAATGGACTGTTTTCGGTATCAATCATGTTTTGAATACTGTGAGCAGATTTCACAAATCCAGCATCATCGGGAACTAGTTCGTTTATTTGTTCTACATTTGCAGGATGGTCATGTAAACCTTGCCGGAGTGAATTTCACCTTGCCACCCGAGATTATTGCTCAGGCCACTGGGGTACCAAATGTAGGGGAAGAATGGAGTAAACACCAGCAGTTAGACAGATTTCACTATGAGCCATATATCAAGCCCGGGTATATAAGACACTTGACTGCAGTTTTTCCTTTCAGATTCCTAAGGGATGAGTATGCACCATTGATGAAACTCATCATTCGATATTTCAGTTGCGAGGGAAGATTCTCACGTCTCTATGCGTACCATGTCCGTTTGTTGATGCATTTTACCAGGGTACGTATGATGAACATTCCATTTTTCATGTGTCGCAGCATAGAGAGGATGGTTCCTTTAGTACAGAGGAAGAGCCCAGCACATCAGCATAAGAGCATCTATCATTATGCATTAATTAAAATTGTAGTGATGCATTAGTTGGCACAACAGGGCATTACTTGGGAAGATTTCATCTCCCGTGATTACTTTGCACCATTACATCCACCTCCCGAGATAGTTCATGATGAGGGAGGACCTTCACACCAGCCAGACATTCCTGAGACTGAGCATATAAGTGCTCCTCCATATGTGACATATCAGCGAGGTCACAGGGAATTATTTGCATCTACACGACGAGTAATATCTCCACCCGGGGTGGAAGGGGTCTCGTTGACTTCATCGACACAGCGAGTGTTATCTCCACCTCGTGTGGAAGGGGGCTCGCTTTCGACAGCAGCACCGCATGTACAGGATAAGAGAAAGAAGCCCAAGCATGAGGAGAGGCCTTCAGGTGAGCTATCCGGTTTTGTTACTATTCATGATCAGACAACTTCAGAATCATAGAAGACCCAATATATCAGGTATCTAGAGCAGCGGAATAAATAGCTTGAGGACCAACACCTGATCATAGAGCTACAGAACCTCTGTGAGAATCGCCAAGCTGCCCAACATAGAGAAATTGAGTTCACCTCTCTAGAGCAACAGGTTAATGAGGATCGAGAGGCTAATCTCGAGAGGGTCAAAATCTACTTGGAGGAACGGCTGAAAAGGGCCGATAGAGACCATGCATTATTGAAACACATGGTTATGCATTACAAGGTCCGAAACCTGGTTTGCAAGGCACGAATTTGGAGTCTTAAGGCAAAATTGAGGAAAATGGTCAAGAAGAAAAAAAGACAAAAGGAGCCTGATCATCTTCGGATTTTGGCCGAAGCCTCTTTGACTAAGCATAGTACTTGATTGGGGACCCCCAGCCCAAATTTCAACAAGTTTGGGGAAAATTTTGTCAATTTTGAAATTTTTATGTAAAAAACAGGTTTTTGGGCTCAATGCGTAGCGCGCCGTGCGCTACCCATAAGATTGGGAGGTGTAAATCACGAAAGGTTTGAATTTTTGGATTTTTCATGATGAAATAAACCTGCTCAGCTATTTCCAAGGCATTTCATCAAGGTTTGGGTCCCCAAAAGGTCAAAAAACATGCAAAAAATGACCTCACTGCCCCTTTTTGGACACATAGGAAGCAACTTTGGGAGAATGCACTTTTGGAGGGGAAAATGGACATCAAATTGGAAATTCCCCTTGGGTTGGAAAGTAGACATCCAGGGCTTTCGAAAAATCCAACCTGAGCTCAATTTGGATGCCGGGAAGTGCCCCAAAAGCAGGTGGAAAGGCGCGCTACGCATAGGGCTCAGGCGCGCTACGCATCAGGATTTTTTGCAAAGTTTTCATCTTCAGCTCATGAAACGAAGCCAGTTTGACCAGTTTTGACTTGTGATGGGATTTTTCACCCTCGTTGATGTAATTAATGTAACTCTATGTTGACTGGACACTTATTTACTTATTCTAGATGATTCATTCATAAAATAGCAAAAATTTAATGAATGAATTGGTTTCCTAGCTTATAGAGGCAAGTTGTTTTGACTACCTAGATTGTAGTGCTTTGTTTAGAATTGGTTGAAACAGCTCCTAGGATGATGAGCTCGATCCCTAGAGGAAAGGGAATGTGTTATCTTGCCTATATTATGTATTTTCTTAGTCATTTTCAGGGTTGAACTCTTGGGAATAGCCTGATACACTATTGTACATATTTTATCTGCAATTTTCGCAAAGGATAGACCAGGGTTTTGCGGCACTATTTGAGATTCATATGGCCTTATGTGTTGATGGTGTGTTTCTCTCAGTACTTGTAAGTTGTGTATGCGTATCACTTTCCTTATTTAATCTTCTGCAATTAAACAAATGAAGTGTTAAGGTAGAATCCATAAATTTGCTATGCTCTGCCTTTAAGTTTGTTTAATTTTCCATGTTTTCTTCAGTTTAAGGAGAATCCTTGAGACTTCATTGCTCTCCTTAGCTCCTCACCTGTCAGGTCTATTCATTCAATCACTTTAAAGGCATCAAAACAATCGACTATCTTGCCCCAAGTAGACCTATGCAAAAGCTGTACCTCATCCCTGCACCCAAAATTGCCTTTCCCTTGAATTCAACAAAACTTCAAAAAATAAATTCCATAGTCCTTGTACTTCATACCTAGCCTAAAATTAGTCATCAATTTAGTCATCTCGAGCCTCTTTGATTACCTTTTTCCGAGATTTACCGCAGAAAGCCCTCTCCTGTCCTCGTAGGGCTAGCTACGAGGCTGAGCGTGGTTTGATGTGGCCTCGAGTTTTGCCTTCCTCAGCCTGAGGCAAATTCGAACGCTAACATAGTGGCAACCATACTGGGGAGAAATAGTTCGCTGGTCGATGTGTTTGTTTCATGAGTCTTAGACGGAGTCTGAAGTTATGCCAGGTAGCCTTCGAAATGCTTTTGCTATGCATAAGCAAAAGTAGATAAACGCTGCTTCAGTTGATCTCCGGTGAGCTTGTGAATGTAGCACTTCATTTGTATTTACCCCAGTACACTTATTTGTTCTAGACCTTGGATGGTTGAGTCTAGCAAATTGATAGGCTGAAATTTATTATGTCCCTTTGATTGTTCCGAACGATTCCACACTGGCTTCTAGAAGATACACGAGATTAAATCCTGATCCAGATCCACCTCCTATTTACGAAAATCCAAACTTGATTCGAAAAATCCTCCATCAAGAAAGCTCAGCGACTCCCTTGGTTAAATCTTATTCATGTCCTGCAATTTTTGAGTATCTTGAAGAACTTGACTTTGACGAGAAATTTGAATTGTCACTATTTAAAACTCAATCCGAAAGTGCACTTGATTCTCTCGTTCCAAATCCTGACTTTCCTACAGCTCTTAAAGTTGAAAAACATAATAAATTAATTGAAAATTTTATCTTGAGGCACCTTCAGAGTGACATTCAGGCTGCAAATCTTGCTGATTTCCTAGAAGCTGCATCTGCAAATATTGGTTCTGTTGTCACAGCTTCCGCTTCAAAAAATCCCACAGAACCACCTTTCATTCCCACTATTCCCCTGCAACCTATAATCGCATATCAACAGTTTGCAGTGAATTCTCCTTCCTCATCTCACGTTGCTTCTCCTCCACATACACCTCCTCATACTGCTCATACTTCGGTTACATCTACTCCACCAACTACTCCCAGACCAAATCTGCCTAGAGCAATGGCTGCTCGGTTTGCTCCTCTCGCTCTTCCTCAAGATTTTCATGATATGCCGGCAGATTATCAGAGTAAGATTCCTTTATTTGATGGCACTCCTCAAAGTGTGTCTGCTCAGCAGCACATAGACAAAATGGAAAATTTTTGTGATTTATATGAGATTGATGAAGAAGATGTAACTATGCGATTGTTTGTACAAACATTTGGAGGAGAGGTAAGAAAATGGTTCAGAGGCTTGGGAGCCAGAAGTATACCTACGTTGGCTGAACTTCAGAGACAGTTTCTAGATCATTGGGAACTCAGAAAGGATCCACTTCATATCAATGTCGAGTACAATAATATCAAACGCAAACATGGTGAGTCTGTCCAAGACTATATTATCAGGTTCAATACAGTTTATAATGCTATTCTAGATGATTTAAGACCATCTAGAAAATCAGCTCTTCTCAAATTCCCGGATGGTTTTGATCCGGAGATGGCTTATTCATTATGGGATAGAGATCCACCTACTTTAGAAGATATGCAAAAGATTGCTGTTAATGTTGAGGCGAATCTGAATGACAAGAGAGCATGGTTAAAGGCAGATAAAAGAGTGACTATAAAGGAAGAATCTACATCAGAACCGCCTTGGCTTCGTGAGATGGAAAAAATGTTCAAAAGAATGAACCTTGACAAATCAGAACCGTAGATTCGTAATCCAAATTACCGTGGCCAGCAACAACCTCAGTTCAAAATTAAGCAGCATGAACAAAGAGTACAAGAGCCGGCAGCCCAGCAACTGATCAAGACTCCTCTTCTGCATAATTTTGTGAGTCAAGATTCAGATGAAGATGCTGATGTAGTAGGGGACCAAAATCACTTCTTTACTCTTGATGATCTACCCATTTACAACACTGAAGAAGAATAGTATGGAGAAAGTTCAGGCACCCAACAAGATGAAGATTTTATCTTAGCTAATGATGCAGAGTTAGATGATTATCAAAGAGGATATTTGAATGCCTTGTCCAATCAACAGAAGTAGTATTCATTGAGAAACCAAGATGTGCCTATCAATCTGATTCAGAAAAGAGAAGAAGCTACAGCACCAAAGGAAGATTCACCGATACCACAGAAGAAAGGAAAGGAGACAATTGATCCCACAACTAGTAATATATCAGCAGCAGAAAGGACAAATCAGGCAAATATAATCAAAGATAGGAGAGAAGTTCCGGTCAAAGAAGTAGACAAAGTTTCAACATTTAGTTTGGAAAATGAAATTTCCAAATTAAAAGTATCTATTCCTTTGACTTAAATCATGAAAAACAACAGCTACCGAGGTCAAGTCTCTAAAATTCTGAATTTTGATCCCATGTTTGACACGGTGAACATTGAAGATGATCAGCCAGAATTGATATTCGAGCCAGCATTGGATGGTGAGTCCCCTGATAGTGATGTTCCTCCCGTTTATATCAGTTTGAGATTGCATGAATATGTTTTGCACAGTGCTATGTTCAATTCGGGTGCTTCGCACAATTTGATGCCAAAGGCGATCATGGAGAAACTGGGGTTAGACATTACAAGAAAATATCATGATTTGTATTCATTTGATTCCAGCCGTGTAATATGTATCAGGTTCATCAAAGATTTGGTTGTTAGCTTAGACCAAATCCCAACGAAGAATGTCTTGATGGATGTGGTTGTGGTGGACATTCCTCCACGTTTTGGTATGCTACTTTCAAGATCTTGGGGGGCTAAGTTGAAGGGTACTCTACAGTTAGAATTTTCTTATGCTACAATTCCAGTCTTCGATCAAATGAGAAAGCTATATCGAGAGCAAAAGATGAAATACATGATAACTAGTAAAGAGAAGCCAATCAATCATCCTGTAAATTATGTACATACAGATTTGGAGTCATTTGTTTTATTTGCTGATAGTTTTAATGGTCTAGATAGTTAGTTAGTTCAAGCGGAAGATATACCAGAGATCACTGAAAATTTCAGAGAAGTTCTGCTAAAGGAAAGAGGAGAAAATCCAACTACTATGGAGTAATCAGCTGAAGATAAGGGGCAGCAAACAAAAAAGACAGAGTTAACACAGTTTCAACACTTGGAAGAAGATGAAGATGGTCTTTGGACCATGGATTTTGATGGCACAGTAGGTAGTGATGGTGCTGGTATTGTTGTGTGGATTCAAAGTCCCTTTTCTGCTCAAGACAAAGTTCCAGGCAAGGTGAGAGTGTGTTCCTATAAACTAGCATTTGACTGTTCAAATAATGAGGCAGAATATGAGGCTCTCATTGTTGGCCTTAAGATTCTTATAAAGCTGAAAGCAAAGAAGATTGCAGTCTATGGTGATTCCGAGTTGGTGATAAAGCAAGTTAAGGGTGAGTTTCAGGCCAAGAATCCTCGTATGAGGGCATATCGAAATGTAGTCTTAGATATTTTGAAGTTATTTCCTGATCATACCTTGACATGTGTGCCTCGCATACAAAATGGTGTTGCTGATGGACTTGCTAAAGCAGCAAGCAATTTAAAAATTCTGATGAATTCTAGCAACAAGTTTGCGATTCATGTGAAACATCGTCCCACCGTCCCAGACAATCATCGATGTTGGAAAGTCTTTTAGGATGATGAAGAAATCAATCAGTTTCTGCAAAATAAGGGTAAGTTCAAAGATACCTCAATAGATATTGAACATGATGATGGTAGTGATAATATACAAGTAAATCAAATGGACGTGCTGCAACTTAAAGACAACATTATTCCTAAGGGATTGATTCCTTTAGAGGAGCTGTTTGACCAAGATGATGTGGCCCGCAAACCAACCTTAAGACCGACTGAAAAAGGTGTTGAAGAGGTAAACTTTGGGACAACTGAGAATCCCAAGCGAGTAAAGCTATCAAAGTCATTGTTACCAAAGGTGAAAGCAGACTATGTGAAATTGTTGTCTTTATTTTCTGATGTTTTTGCATGGGATTACTCAGATCTAAAAACATATGACACAAATATCATTCAGCAAAATATTCCTATTAAACCAAATCACAAGCCTTTTCGTCAAAAGTTGAGAAGAATCAATCTGAAGCTGCTGCCATCAATTGAAAAAGAGGTAAACAGATTGTATAAGTTAGGAATCATTGTGCCTATCCAATTTTCAGATTGGATATCAAACTTGGTACCAGTAAGGAAGAAAACAGGTGAGATCCGTTTATGTATTGACTTCAGAAATTTGAATAAGGTGTCCTTAAAAGACAATTATTTGTTGCCCAAAATGGACCATATATTGCAACGAGTATTTGGAGCATCAAGAATGTCACTACTCGATGGCTATTTAGGATACAATCAGATTTTAGTACATGAAGATGATCGTGATAAGACAGAATTCACCACTCCATGGGGAACAATTCATTATGCAAAGATGTTGTTTGGTTTGAAAAATGCAGGAGCCACCTTTCAGCACGCAATGGACATGGCTTTCACCAATGAGAAAGATGTATTTTTCGTTGTTTATCTTGATGACTTAACCGTGTTTTCAAATTCTGATGAGGAACATTTGTATCATTTGAAAATTGTTTTCCAAAAGTGCAGAAAATATGGCATTTCGCTGAATCCGAAAAAGAGTCTTTTCGCTATGGATGAGGGAAAACTTCTTGGCCACATCATATCTAAAGATGGCATCTGTATTGACCCTGCACGTGTTGAATCCATTCAGCAAATTGAACAGCCCCGGAACAAGAAAGAAATACAGTCCTTCAATGGTAAACTGAATTTTCTGCGTCGCTTCATTCCAAATCTAGCAGAGCATCTTAGAGAAATCACGAGCATGCTAAAAAAGGACAGTCAAGTAAAGTGGACCGAAGAGGTGTTGAAATCATTTAATTTAGTGAAGTTAGCTCTTTCTTCAGCTCCTATTTTGATCAGCCCAGACTACACTCAGGATTTTATTTTGTTCTCATTTTCTTCTGAGCACACTTTGGCAGCTGTATTAATGCAGAAGAGGGAAGGTGCTGAAAAGCCCATTGATTTTTTCAGTCGGATTATAGGAGATGGAGAATTGAAATATAACATCATTGAGAAGCAAGCACTTGCGCTTGTAAAGGCCTTGAAATATTTCTGTGTGTATATATTGCATTCCCATATTCTAGCTTATGTTCCTAATGCAGCAGTCAAAGATATTTTAGTACAGGCAGATCCAGAAGGTAGGCGGGGTAAGTGGATTGCTGTGTTATTAGAGTATGATGTGGAGATTAAACCAACCCATCTGATCAAAGGTCAAGGACTCGCCAAGTTAATGGTTGAAACGAATTTGCAAGTTCTAGACATAAATTTGATTGTTGCTATGTCTGATGAAGATGAGGAGAATTCATCCGTTCAGGTATCTGAAATGTTTCTTTCCTCTCCTTGGTATGCTAACATTTTATATGTACTTTAGAATTTGTCTTCACCTCCCGGAATGCCTAGAAACAAAAGTAGAACATTGAAATTGAAAGCTGCAAAATTCTGCATACTAAATTCTGCATTGTATTGGAAAGATCCTGGTGGAATGTTATTGAATTGTTTGGTAGAGGAGGAAGCCAAAAGAGTTGTGGAAGACTTTCATAGAGGTGACTGTGAAGGTCATCTTTTTTGGAAAACCACACCGAAACAGATTCTAAGGGCAGGTTATTATTGGCCTTCATTATTTTCAGACGTATATAAGGCTGTTAAGAATTGTCATGAATTCCAAATTTTCGAAGGGAAGCAGAAACTACAGCCTTTGCCTCTCAAACCAAATGAAGACAATGCACCTTTTCAGTATTGGGGATTGGATTTCATCAGGGAAATTCATTCGACATCATCAGGACAGCATCGATGGATATTGACAGCCACAAACTACTTCACAAAATGGACTGAAGAAATTCCTACTCGACAAGCCATGGATGCGGTAATTATCTCTTTTCTTGAAACCAATATTTTGTCACGTTTTGGATGCCCAAGTAAGTTAATCACAGATAATGCAGTAGAATTTAAGTCAAAAAGGATGGTTGAGTTTTGTTATAAGTACAATATCAGCTTGGGACATTCAACGGCATACCATCCTCAAGGAAATGGATTGGGGGAGTCATCTAATAAATCTTTGGTCAATATCATTAAGAAATTGTTGGAAATCAGTAAAAAGGGCTGGCACAAGAAGTTGATAGATGCATTATGGGCTGATAGGGTGAGTCAGAAAAAGTCTATTGGCATGTCTCCTTTCGAATTGGTGTACGGAACAGACACAGTTTTTCCAACTTCGCTTGCTGTCCCGGTAGTCAAATTGCTTCAAGAAGCGGGTAGTGAGGAAGATCCTATGTAGAGAAGGATTAATCAGATGATTCATTTACAGCAGACACGAGAGGAGGTATTTCAAAACACTTGCAAGTTGCAGGAGCGCATCAAAAAGATTTATGACCGGAAAGCAAAGGCGGACACATTTTAGCTAGATGAAGTAGTTTTGAGATGGGATGCTCGACATGAAGATAAGGGAAAGCATGGCAAATTTGAAAATTTATGGAAGGGTCCTAACAAGATTGCAGCATATCGTGGCCAAAACGCTTTCCTCCTCAAAGAAATGAATGGAGATGAATATCCTGGAGGGCCGATTAATGGTCAGCTATTAAAGAGATACTACTTCTGAGTATTTTCTGCTCATTTCATCATCATTGTACATATCATTTTACTTTTATTCTATTGCACATGTAAACTAACTTATCATCTTCAGTCTGGGGCCCGAGGTGAAGGCTATAATTCTAAAAATGAAGGTTAGTTAGTCTAAGTTTTTCAAGACAGTTGTCTAAATCTTTTAGTTTTAAGTCTAGTTTGGTCAAAGCGGTTTTTGGTTTTTCAGTCAAATTCTCAAGATTTTGTGTCGGAATAATGACTCCATCGCCCAATGGATGAAGGCACTGTCTGCTCTCCCAAAGCTCTACGGTTCTTGGCATCTCCAAGGAGCTACCATCCCCATTGGAGCCAATGTTAGAGTCGGTCTAGTTATCCCTCCGTCAGATATCAAAACTGTTTTGCATTTCATGATTAGGTGTCCCATCAGTTTTTGATCAGTTGCATTTCGTTAGGCATGCCATAACTCTGATGGAGTGGGTTGTGTCACTCATTCCCCTCGTGCTTGGCACTGCTGGTTCAGGCCTGTTTATTAAAATAAGTCTTCAAAGGTCATTTACAATCATGTCTTTAATTTTGAGGTCTTAGGTCTAGGGTTGAGTCAATTTTGTCTTGAAAAGTCTTAGAAGACCAGCAGGCCAGAGGGATGTCTTTGATAGATCATCACTTCAATAATTTTCATCATTGTATAGCTGAATTAGGACTTCTCTTCCAAACTCTGTTTTGAAGATAGGTCACCATCTCATTTTTGAAAAAATTGTCAAAATTTTCAGTTCTTCAATCATTCAAATGCAACCTTGGTCTCCTTTGCCAAAGCATATCAGAGCTATCCCTGCAAAAAATTATAAGAGAAAATCATTATTTCAACCAATTTTAAAGGGGAAACCAAAAATGTCAAAGCCTATTAATTTTGAAAAAGTGTCAACAACGAAATATAAGAAAATGGGTTTTGGGTTAAGAAAAAATCAACAAGGAGTCTATATGAAGATATTTCTCCTCATTTGCAACCCATTCCACATTCCAAGAGCAAATAGCATTGTTCTTAGGCGATTTTGTGACTTTGTGAGCAAATCGGGCCATTTTCAGGGCACGCTATGCATCAGGTTGGGCGCACGACGCACCAGTGGCGTGCTACGCATCAGGCGACAAATTCCAGTGTTATTTTACACGGGTGAGGCGCATCAGGAGCGCGCGGTGCATTGGGTGAGGCGCGCGGCGCATTGAAGTTTATGGCCAGAACTTTGCCCGAAACACACTCAAACACCTCTTCTCACACATCAAATCACTGGTTGGCTTTTATCCACGGCTCATTGTTGGTTTTGAAAGGTTTATGTAAAGAAAATTATGTTATATTTGCCATGAAAAACCAAGTGTAAAAACCCTCCTTATCCATTAGTTTGCTGTAAGGATTTAAATGCCAAGATTGTTGTAGGGTTTTCAAAAATAAATGTTGCCAAGGTTTTCCTATTTCCTTTGTTTCCTACCCCCTATATTCACCAATATTTTCCCCAATAATTCCTCATAAAACCCTACATTATCCTCCCTCAAATCCTAACCCCTCCCTTCTACTACAAACATATTTTCCCTACCCTACATCATCCCAAACCCTAAAACTTCAAGATTTCCATGCCCCTTCCCTTCCCTAGATTCCTTGTTTTATTTCCATTGTCCCCATTTCCCTAATGTTTCCCCTTTCCTAACAATTCCCTTGTATATTTGTGTCCCCTTGGTCACAACATTTTGAGAAAACGAAAAAGTCTACAGTCAATTTTGCACACACTTGTATATCAGCATATATATATATATTCGAGCTACCTTGTTTTTGAATAACATGTCAGAGACCGAGTCAACTTATGAGCAAGATTATGATAGTGATTCTATACTAGAGGTAAATCTACCAAGGAGGTATCACAAAGGTGGAAAAGGTTGTCGGCATGTCAGGGAGGAGCCTACTTCTTTGGCTCAATTGCAAGCTTGTCCACTTGCAATGGACTGTTTTTGGTATCAATCATGTTTTGAATACTGTGAGCGGATTTCACAAATCCAGCATCATCGGGAACTAGTCCGTTTATTTGTTCTACATTTGCAGGATGGTCATGTAAACCTTGCCGGAGTGAATTTCACCTTGTCACCTGAGATTATTGCTCAGGCCACTGGGATACCAAATGTAGGAGAAGAATGGAGTAAACCCCAACAGTTAGACAGATTTGACTATGAGCCATATATCGAGCCCGGGTATATAAGACACTTGACTGCAATTTTTCCTGTCAGATTCCTAAGGGATGCGTATGCACCATTGATGAAACTCATCATTCGATATTTCAGTTGTGAGGGCAGATTCTCACGTCTCTATGCGTACCATGTCCATTTGTTGATGCATTTTACCAGGGTACGTATGATGAACATTCCATTTTTCATGTGTCGCAACATAGAGAGGATGGTGCCTTTAGTACAGAGGAAGAACCCAACACATTAGCATAAGAACATCTATCACTATGCATTGATCAAAATTGTAGTGATGCATCAGTTGGCACAACAGGGCATTACTTGGGAAGATTTCATCTCCCGTGATTACTTTGCACCATTACAGCCACCTCCTGAGATAGTTCATGATGAGGGAGGACCTCCACACCAGCCAGACATTCCCGAGACTGAGCATATAAGTGCTCCTCCATATGTGACATATCATCGAGGTCACAGGGCATTATTTATATCTACACGATGAGTACTATCTCCACCCGAGGTGGAAGGGGTCTCGTTGACTTCATCAGCACAACGAGTGTTATCTCCACCTCATGTTGAAGGGGCCTCGCTTTCGACAGTAGAAACGCAGGTACAGGATAAGAGCAAGAAGCCCAAGCATGAGGAGAGGCCTTCAGGTGAGCTATCCGGTTTTGTTACTATTCATGATGAGACAACTTCAGAATCAGAGAAGACCCAATATATCAAGTATCTAGAGTAGCGAAATAAACAACTTGAGGACCAACACATGATCATAGAGCTACAGAACATCCATGAGAATCGCCAAGCTGCCCAACATAGAGAAATTGAGTTCATCTCTCTAGAGCAACAGGTTAATGAGGATCGAGAGGCTAATCTCGAGAGGGTCAACATCTACTTGAAGGAACGGATGAAAAGGGCCGATAGATACCATGTATTATTGAAACACATGGTTATGCATTACAAGGTACGGAACCTGGTTTGCAAGGCCCGAATTAGGAGTCTTAAGGCAAAATTGAGGAAAATGGTCAAGAAGCAAAAAAGACAAAAGGAGCTTGATCGTCTTCAGATTTTGGCTGAAGCCTCTTTGACTAAGCATAGTACTTGATTGTGGACCCCCAGCCCAAATTTCAACAAGTTTGGGGAAAAGTTTGTCAATTTTGAAATTTTTGTGTTAAAAACAGGATTTTGGGCTGAACGTGTAGCGCGCCGTGTGCTACCCATAAGATTGGGAGGTCCAAATCACAAAAGGTTTGCATTTTTAGATTTTTCATGATGAAATACACCTACTAAACTATTTCCAAGGAATTTCATCAAGGTTTGGGTCCCCAAAAGGTCAAAAAAGATGCAAAAAATGACCTCACTGCCCCTTTTTGGACACACAGGAAGCAGCTTTGGGAGAACGCACTTTTGGAGGGGAAAATGGACATCAAATTGGAAAATTCCACTTGGGTTGGAAAGTAGACATCTAGGGCTTTCCAACAAGCCAACCTGAGCTCAATTTGGATGCTAGAAAATGCCCCAAAGGCAGGTGGAAAGGCACGCTACGCATAGGGCTCAGGCGCACTACGCATCAGGATTTTTTGCAAAGTTTTCATCTTCAGCTCATGAAACGAAGCTACTTTTTACCAGTTTTGACTTGTGATGGGATTTTTCACCCTCGTTGATGTAATTAATGTAACTTTATGTTGACTTGACACTTATTTACTTATTCTAGATGATTCATTCATAAAATAGCAAAAATTTAATGAATGAATTGGTTTCCTAGCTTATAGAGGCAAGTTGTTTTGATTGCCTAGATTGTAGTGCTTTGTTTAGAATTGGTTGAAACAGCTCCTAGGATGATGAGGTTGATCCCTAGAGGCAAGGGAATGTGTTAGCTTGCCTATATTATGTATTTTCTTAGTCATTTTCAGGGTTGGACTCTTGGGAATAACCTGATACACTATTGTACATATTTTATCTGCAATTTTGGCAAAGGATAGACCAAGGTTTTGCAGCACTATTTGGGATTGATGTGGCCTTATGTGTTGATGGTGTGTTTCTCTCAGTACTTGTAAGTTGTGTATGTATATCAATTTTCTTATTTAATCTTCTGCAATTAAACAAATGAAGTGTTAAGGTAGAATCCATAAATTTGCTATGCTCTGCCTTTAAGTTTGTTTAATTTTCCATGTTTTCTTCAGTTTAAGGAGAATCCTTGAGACTTCATTGCTCTCCTTAGCTCCTCACCTGTCAGGTCTATTCATTCAATCACTTTAAAGGCATCAAAAAAATCTCCTATCTTGCCCCAGGTAGACCTCTGCAAAAGTTGTACCTCATCCCTGCACCCAAAATTGCCTTTCCCTTGAATTCAACAAAACTTCAAAAAATAAATTCCATAGTCCTTGTACTTCATACCTAGCCTAAAATTAGTCATCAATTCATTCATCTCGAGCCTCTTTGATTACCTTTTGCTGAGATTGACCGGAGAGAGCCCTCTCCTGTCCTCGTAGGGCTAGCTACAAGGCTGAGCGTGGTTTGATGTGGCCTCGAGTTTTGCCTTCCTCAGCCTGAGGCAAATTCGAACGCTAACACAACAGTCAGGTGATAATGTGGGAGGCTTCATCAAATTTGACTTCATGATGTTACAGTTGTCAAAGAATGCATTTAATGTGTAGTTGAGGTCGTTTAGTCATAATAAGGAGTTACACTCCTAGTTGTATTAGGTCACTAGGGCTGCTAGTTAGTAGCTAGTTGTAATTAATAATTTGTTTTAAGTGTCAATAGGTGTGAAATTAGGAGGAATTTGAATTCCCCTCATGCTAGAGGAGGAATCTAAGTCCTGTAATGAAATCTATATATTGGATAAAATCTAATGTAACAAGGGTTGGAAAAGGTGATAAAAAAATACTACTTTTGTAAATGTTGTGCAGGGACTGATACATACAGAAGTAGTTGGAATTTTCTGAAGCTAAGATTCTTAGTGTACTTCAGTGAGCTTTATATTTTATCTTTGATATGTTTTACTTCCATATTCTTAATTCTTATTACTCAGAATTCATGGAGTAACATGCTCTGAGTTCCTTTAAGTGTTAAACTATGTTGAATTGAGTTCTTGGGTCCTATCTTTGGATGTTTTTCTTCAATGTTTTAATACCTATTACTCAGAATTCATGGTTACTCATGCTCTAACTTCCTTTAGGTATTAAACTATAATAAATCACTTTAATTTCTTTCCTTTTGAATACCTTGATGTATCATTACTCAGAATTCATGCCCACATGCTCTGACTCCTATGAACTTCAAGTTATTGAGACTTTCCTGAATGTGTCACTCTTTCATTGAAGTATATACAAGCCTCAGCCTTATAAGAAGAGCTATTTGTTATCCTTATCTCTGTCACTGACTCCATTTCCCAATGGTAGCAAGTCTCCATATTTCAACCTATAAACATATAAAATCCCAAACCATAGAGTTAGCCATCTATCCATATCTTAAATGAATATCATTAACCCTTTGAGAGAGCTCTCTCAAGCAGAGGAGGCTAAGCCTCAGCCAAAAGTTAGTTTGAAAGAGTTACTCAAGGTCCACCTGATCAACAACCTATTAGGGGTTGATTTTGTGATAACACATTGAAAGTTTCACTCTCTATTGCATTCATTTCCTGAAGATGTCTCTACATCTCTTGATATTTTTGCTGGGAAACGGTTTCTTGTTCAAGTCATTCTAATGCAAGCTGAGCTTGTGCTAATTCTTCCTAAAGGTTTATTATAACGAGGTCATTGTGTGTCATGACATATTTGGCTTGAATGCTTTTCTTAGTACTTCTGCTATGAGAAGGAATGCCTTCTATCTGTATTTCTTTAATATGGGAGGTCCAAACCTCCATCTAAGTAGCCATGCTGTAGGAGGGTACATCCTCTTTCTGAGTAGTTATGCTGTAAGAGGGTAGGTCCTCTCTCTGAGTAGCTACATCTACTAGAATTGCATGATGTTCCTTTTGACTGATCAACAGTTGAGTAGGTATGGGCTCTGTTTGGGTCCCTGTAGCCCTTCCTTCATATAAATATGTTCATATAGCCACAGTTCCTGTCTCCAGAGTATTGTTCGGAACCTTTCCCGTTGTGAATTCTCTAATTTTTTTGAGACTTTTGACCATTTTGCAGATCTTTTGCTATTCTTTTCTTAGCTTTTTCAATTTGGCTCTATACCTTTTCGGAGGTGGGACTATTCTACTGAGAGTCTCGTTAATAGCTTCCACTTCTGAAGAGCCTGGTTGCTCACCCTAGCTCTGTTCTAATAAGACCATGTCTCCATATTGGTTATCAACTTCCCAAATTATTTCTATCTCGGCTTCTTCTTCTTGGCCTATGTTTTTTATGCTTATTCTCACCTGGTTGGTTTCCACTAGGAGCTTGTCACTAGATTAGTTCTCTTCTTCTTGAATGGCCTCTGCATCTTTTTCCGCTTCGTGTATTACATCTCGTGAGGGAGATAGAATTGTGATATGGCAAAAATTCCCAGGAGATTTCGTTTCTCCTGAGATGAGATTGAGCAGTACTTTAGGCTACATGTAAACATTCATGTTGGCCAAGACCAAGGCTGTCTTGAAATCGTGTAACAAATCACCTTAGGGGCTAATATTTGGTGTTGAGGGAAGTCCCAATTCACTTCTTTGTTCATCTCTAGAATTCCCTGTTCCTTCCTCATGGTCTAATTTAGGGTTCTCTTGTCTTTCTATCTGTAGCTGCAAGTATTGTTCACTTACTAGTATGGATAATTCTATAGGTTGACTAGCGCTACCTTGGGGATTTTTCAGACGCTCCTTGTTTTGACCTCAACCTTGTGGATCATGTGCACTTATGAGGTATGTTCCCTAAAAGGGAATTCCTCTTTCTTTTTGGCACAGGGTTAGGTGCTGGCAAGGCTATACCTCCTTTGACGGCTAGTATTATATCATCCTAGGTTGATTGTTGCTTGGCAAGGTTATAGCTAGCTATTAACCTAATCAAACAATGGTTATTTATTACTATTTCTATGTGTTGGGACCGTCTCAGCCTCACGACAATGTCCTACATTAATGAATTCAATAATGTAGGTAAATTAATAGAGCATTTTCATTTTAGAACTGCTAAAAGTTTGAGTTGTCATGGCATTACCACATATTTACACTCATCATAGGTAATGTAGTTCTGGGTGATTCGTGACAATTCTCCCCATGGATCTCCAAGAGAAGATGGCTGAATTCCTTTGCCCTTGGTGATTAACTCCTTTCCTTCATCCTTAAAGACTTCGATAACATCATTCAACTTTAATCACTTGCTAGCCCATACTGGTCCTTCTGTTGGCAACCCAGACACTTCTGCTATCACAACATTTGTTACAGTAATTTTCCTACCTCTTACCATAGATTGTCCATTCCGTAGATTCCATAAAAATTCGATGGCAATTTCCACAATAGGGGGTTGAAATCTCATAAAGTATGCTATCTGTTATCACCAAAATAGGACCCTGATAGGCTACTGATCAGAATATCTTAGTGTAACTATTTCAAACTAATATTTTAGCTAAGGCTTCGCCTCCTCAGCCTGAGAGGACTCTCTCAAAGGGTTAATGATTAGATTAAAGATATGAATAGATGGCTAACTCTATGGTTTGTAATTGTATATGTTTATAGGTTGAAAGATGAAGGCTGGCTACCATTGGGCTATGGAGTCAAAGTATGTTTTAGTACCACAGCAACATCAGCTTAACATGAAGTCAGGGCATAGAGAGTTTTTTATGCATCAAAACAACACAAAGATACTATGCAAGGATACATAGTTTATAAATACATGAAAGAAAGTTAGAGCATGATTGATGAGTTCTAAGTAACATGTAT